>PYAF01000985.1:0-13078 GCA_007407185.1 Glycine tomentella | reverse complement strand
TGAACATTGGATGCATGCCATGCATGAAGAGTTAAATCAATTTAAAAGAAATGAAGTTTGGGAACTTGTTCCTAGACCTTCATCCATTAAGCCTATTGGTACAAAATGGGTTTTTAGAAATAAGCTGGATGAAAGTGGAATTATAGTCAGAAATAAAGCTAGATTGGTTGCAAAAGGTTACAACCAAGAGGAAGGTATTAACTATGAGGATACTTATGCTCCAGTTGCAAGATTAGAAGCTATTAGGCTGCTACTTGCTTATGCATGCATTATGGATTTTAAACTGTTTCAAATGGATGTGAAGAGTGCATTTTTAAATGGCTATATTGAGGAGGATATTTATGTTGAACAACCTCCAGGATTTTCTGATTTTCAGCATCCTAATCATGTTCTCAAACATAAGAAAGCCCTTTATGGTCTGAAACAAGCACCAAGATCATGGTATGAAAGGTTGAGTAAGTTTCTAATTGATCAATCTTTTGGAAGGGGCAACCAAGAGGGGGGGTGAATTGGTTAGCCTTGGTAAATTTAAAATTTTTTTGATCAAACAAAAATCAGAGTTGTTTTGCCCTTTGGATCTTTATCACAAACCAATCAGGAATCTTTATTCAAAATCAATCCAAGACTTGTAATGCCTCAAGAAACAAGTTATACTACAGAATTCACAACAGGAATTAACAAATATGCAGTAGATAAAAGAACACAAGATTTATACTGGTTCACCTCAAACCCTATGAGGCTACATCCAGTTTCTTCTACTCAACACTAGAGTAGAGTTCTACTATTAAAAAAATATTCTTACAAGCAAATTTACAAGCCTCTCTTTATCAACCCTAGATAAAGTTCAGAAGTCTAAAACCCTATTAGACCCTTAGAGACCAAAACCCACACTGAGAACACTACTCAGCTGTCCTTAGAGAAACACTATCTCTACACTTGCAAGAAAACCCAATTGCAATGGAACTTACACAAAAAGATTCAAACAGAAGATTTACACCATTAAAGATTAAGGAAAGAATTCACCTGATGATCCAAGGATGATATGCATAATGATGAATGTATCAGGTTGAATGAAAATCAATATGTAAAACAAGCCTTTCCTTAGACTTTGAAATGATTTATCTTGCTTCACTAAATCCTAGTGACCCATATTGGTTTGAATGTAAGCAAGACCTTTAGAACCAAGAAGAATGCCTCTGTGACTGATTACAAAGCTCTTAGAATGCTCAGTGCTCGAAAAATCAATTTCTATCTTTTTTTAAATCAGACGAGGCAAGGTTCTATTTATACAAAAAAACTGTAACAGAAATAATCGATTAAACCAGCTCCTGTAATCGATTGTTTATGAATTGTAATCGATTACATACGCTCCCGTAATCGATTAAAGTGTTCAAGTTCTGGGTTACAGGAACGGATCGTTTAATCGATTATCCGATGTGTAATCGATTAAATCAGGCTTTGTGAAAACCATGTTTGTGAATATTAATCGATTACAAAATATGGTAATCGATTAAAGCAGAAAATGTATAAACCATGAAATGAACTAAGTAATCGATTTCAAGAAATGGTAATCAACAGAGTGATCTTAATTTCAAAATAGGTATGTAATCGATTACAGTTCAATGGTAATCGATTAAACCAGTCACTCATTCAAAATTGTATATATACAAGAGTGAAATAATCGATTAAAACGATGATGTAATCGATTAATTTGTTCTTAATCATTTCCAGAAAGTGTAAAGAACAATATAAGTGATTATGTAAGTCTAGTAATCGATTTAAACCAGCTTAGAACTATTTTTCCAAAATACTTGACTTATTTTAAAGTTCCAAACCAATTGCTTAAAGCTTTTATGATATAATGCATGAATGATTATTAATGAAATGCATGCAAGAACTTGGATCATCAGAAGGCTTCCTTTCCTGTTACATTTAATCACAATCTTTATCTTTAAGCCTTCAAGCATGTTGAAAGTCAAAAACCTTTCCAAGTCTTTACAAAGCTTCAATCTTCAAGAGCTCCCCCTCAAATCAACAATCTCCCCCTTTTTGGCTTTAAACATGCCAAATTCGAAATTGAAAAACAATGGGTCTTGTGATTAAATGGAGAAGCTTCATACCATTTTATTGCATATTCTTAACACATGAAAAAATTTAAAATCCCTTTGCAAGAACAAGTGTTAAAAGCATCTGATTTTAAGTCAGCATTCATTCATAACATATATGTGTTCATTTCAATCAATTTAAGCACAGAACTCCCCTAACTTTTCCAAATAAAGTAACTGAAATTTCAGTTCAAAAATAGCACAAAAAACAGGGGCAAACAGAGTATTATGTAGAGCATGGTGATTTTCAATTACTCTCCCCCTATTTGGCTTTTTAAAGGCAAAAATGCAAGACACAGCGGATATAAACACAAACTAAAGCATAAGATTGCATTAATTTTGAAATGAGGAGTATATAATAGGGCTTAACATTGAAATAAAAAAGAAAATACATGAAAGCATAAAATACAAAAGCCTAAAATTCTTCAGATTCATTATCCATCTTGAGTGAGGCTTCTATATCATCTAATCTATCATTTAGTTCCCTAAGAGATCCTACGACTTTAGCCTTGAAGTCATGATGCAAATGCAGTAAGCCATCCATTTTAGCCAGCATTAGTGACTCAAACTGCGAATGAATGGGCTGTTAAGAAGTTGCTCCCACATGTGCAGAATCACCAGATTCTTCACTGTCAGCAGCATGCTCCTGTTGCTGAGGCATCTGAGGAGGCTGAGGAGGCTGTCCACCCATGACCCAGCCATCATCAGTCTTATGCAGTCCAAGCTTTGACAGATGTTTTTCTTGAATGAGGCTGTTGGATGAGTTGGTGTTGTCCACCACTTCATTTGACACATCAATGCCAAAATGATCAATGAATCTAGATACAAGAACAGGATAAGGAAAGGGAAAATTAACCAGCCTTTTAGACTTCATCATTATTTCCTGAAAAATAAGAACCCAGTTCATGGGAATAGAATTTGTGAGGCCATACATGAGTTGCAGGTCCTCATCAGTAGCCTGGGCATGATTGGTCGCCCTAGGGGTTAAGATGTAGGTAATCAAGTAGTGGAGAAGTCTGTTTTCTGGTGCCATAGGACCAGTACTTAATCTATGCCTAATAGGGTAGTTAGGGTCAGTAAGGCACTCCCTATAGGTTCCTATTTTGCTGTAGCCACCAGTGGTCTCATCAAATTTCCTTTCCCCCTCATTGACAACCCCAGCAACAGACTCCCAAATCTCTGGGGTGATAACCATCTCTACCCCCTTAACAGTGGATTTAAAGTACCCTTGCATAGAGCCTTTTCCACAGGTGTAGAAGACTCGAACTAGATCAGGGTAATAAGTACCCTTCATCTCCATGAATTTTTTCAGACCCTGGGTTTCTAACAAAGCAGGGAAAACAAAACCTTCATTGATGAACCACTCTAGGTTAATATATTTGGGTGAGCATATAGGTTTTGTGGCATTGTATTGAAGATACTGCATTTTGTCAGATTCTTTGGTAAACCAAAGGCTTAATCTATCACGAGGAGGTTGGGGTTGAGGGTTAGATGACTCTCCTACCTTCCTTTTCCCAGTTCTCACACGTTTGGGTGCAGACATTTTGAGTATGACAGACAGAAGTACAGAAAAAGACACTAGAGAATGTAAGAAAGATCTAATTAGGTGCAAGAAGGAATTGAATCACTAAACAACTATTTATAGTCAAAGATTAGGCTTTCAACGTTCAGAATTTTCAAAAATATAGCTGTTATAGGCAGTTAATGAAGGTTAATGGTGGTTTAGACGTTACAAATATCTAGAAAAACTGTCAGAACCACATAATAGCTCTAATAATCGATTAAATTCCTAAGTAATCGATTATTATAATGCACCAAATAATCAAAAATTAAGCAGTGTAATCGATTAATCTGTGATGTAATCGATTATATTAATGATTGCCAGAGGTTGAACATGACCAGTAATCGATTATATGGCTTATGTAGTCGATTATTTGCTTAAGGAAGGCAATCTAGCATGAATTAAGAACGATTTAATCGATTAACCCGTGAGGTAATCGATTATTACAACATTATAGCAATATCCTGAGTAGAGTTTTTAATCAGGTAATCGATTAACCTGATTGGTAATCGATTATTACAGGAAGGCATATAATATAATTAATGAATAGTAATCGATTACGAGTGTGATGTAATCGATTACAATAGCCATATTTTTATACTGAATGTCACTTTAAGTGAAAATAATCGATTATTCCAAGTCTTAATCGATTATAACAGCACGTATACCAGAGGACAGAGCATTTCAACATTTAACACAGCTTTTCATACATTTGAATGATGATAATAGCAAGAAGCTTTCAATATTTCACATGAATTAGGTAATCAAACAAGCTAGATAATGTTGCTTTCATCAAGAATCCCTAGCATGTTTCTAAGAGTGTAAAATCTATCCTTAGGCAGAGGTTTGTGTAAAAATATCAGCAAGTTGATGATGTGTATCAATAAATTCTACCTTTACGTTACCTTTCTACACATGATCTCTTATAAAATGATGTCTAATCTCTATATGTTTGGTCCTTGAATGCATCACAGGATTCTTTGAAATGTTGATAGCACTTGTGTTGTCACACATCAGTGGGATCTCCTTTAGATCTACTCCATAGTCTTGTAGTTGTTGCTTGAGCCATATACTCTGAGCACAGCAACTACCAGTTAAAATATACTCAGCTTCTGCAGTGGATAGAGCTACACAAGCTTGTTTTTGCAATGCCAAGAAATAAGTGAGCTTCCAAGTAGATGACAAGTTCCACTAGTGCTTTTCCTATCAAGTTTGCATCCTGCAAAATCAGAATCAGAATAACCAACAATATTAATAGATGCATCTTTAGGATACCAAAGCCCAACTTTGGGTGTTGCCTTGAGATATTTGATGATCCTCTTTACAGCTGTAAGATGAGACTCTTTTGGATTTGCTTGATATCTTGCACACAAGCAAACACTTAGCATGATATCTGGTCTGCTAGCTATTAAGTAGAGTAATGAGCCAATCATCCCTCTATATTTGGATTCATCTACTTTCTTTCCTTTCTCATCTGAATCAAGATAGGTTGAAGTTGCCATAGGTGTTGCAGCATCTTTGCTTTTATCCAATTCAAACTTCTTGATTACTTCAAGGCAATACTTTGATTGATTTAGGAACGTTCCATTCTTCAATTGTTTGACTTGCAATCCCAAGAAGAATGTCAACTCCCCCATCATAGACATCTCAAATTCTTGTTGCATAGCTGCAGAAAATTCTTTACAAAGTTTCTGATTAGTTGAGCCAAAAATAATATCATCAACATAGATTTGTACTAGTAAAATATCATTCTTTTGCCTTTTGATGAACAAGGTTTTATCAACAATAACATCATTGGTGAAGTATCAAAGGGAGTCTTTACTAGATCTTCTCTTAGAAATTTATGTTGTGACATGGCTTTTGTTTCTCAAATTGAACCAAAAGATATCAATCATGCTTTGCAAGATGAACATTGGATGCATGCCATGCATGAAGAGTTAAATTAATTTAAAAGAAATGAAGTTTGGGAACTAGTTCCTATACCTCCATCTATTAAGCCTATTGGTACAAAATGGGTTTTTAGAAACAAGCTGGATGAAAGTGGAATTATAGTCAGAAATAAAGCTAGATTGGTTGCAAAAGGTTACAACCAAGAGGAAGGCATTGACTATGAGGAAACTTATGCTCCAGTTGCAAGATTAGAAGCTATTAGGCTCTACTTGCATATGCATGCATAATGGGTTTCAAACATTACAAAATGGATGTCAAAAGTGCTTTGTGAAATGATATAGAGGAGGATATATATGTTGAACAACCTCCAAGATTTTCTGATTTCAAAGATCCAAATCATGTTTTTAAACTTAAAAAAGCCCTCTATGGTCTGAAACAAGCTCCAAGATCATGGTATGAAAGATTGAGTAAGTTTCTCCTTGATCAATCTTTTGAAAGGGGCAATGTTGACAAAACCTTGTTCATCAAAAGACAAATGAATGATATTTTATTGGTTCAAATTTATGTTGATGATATTATTTTTGGTTCAACTAATCAAAAACTTCGTAAAGAATTTTCTGCAGCTATGCAAAATGAGTTTGAGATGTCTATGATGGGAGAGTTAACATTCTTTCTAGGACTACAAGTTAAGCAATTGAAGAATGGAACTTTTCTCAATCAATCTAAGTATTGCTTTGAAGTGGTTAAGAAGTTTGAAATGGAGAAAAGCAAAGATGCTGCAACTTCTATGGCTACCTCAACCTATCTTGACAAAGATGAAATAGGGAAGGAAGTGGATAAATCCAAGTATAGAGGAATGATTGGCTCATTACTCTACTTGACAGCTAGTAGACCAGATATCATGCTAAGTGTTTGCTTGTGTGCAAGATACCAAGCAAATCCAAAAGAGTCTCACCTTACAGCAGTCAAGAGGATCATCAAATATCTCAAGGCAACACCCAAAGTTGGGCTTTGGTATCCTAAAGGTGCATCTATAAACATTATTGGTTATTCAGATTCTGATTTTGTAGGATGTAAACTTGATAGGAAAAGCACTAGTAGAACTTGTCACCTTCTTGGAAGTTCACTTATTTCATGGCATTGCAAAAAACAAGCTTGTGTAGCTCTATCAACTGCAGAAGCTGAGTATATTTCAGCTGGTAATTGCTGTGCACAAAGCCTTTGGTTCAAGCAACAATTGCAAGACTATGGAGTTAATCTAAAGGAGATACCATTACTTTGTGATAACACAAGTGCAATAAACATTTCAAAGAATCCTGTGATGCACTCAAGGACCAAGCACATTGAGATTAGACATCATTTCATAAGAGATCATGTGCAGAAAGGTAATATCAAGATAGAATTTATTGATACACATCATCAACTTGCTGATATATTTACAAAACCTTTGCCTAAAGATAGATTTTACACTCTTAGAAACATGCTAGGGATCCATGATGAAAACAACATTAGCTAGCTTGTTTGTTACATAAAATTTATGTGCTATATAAATGCCAAATGTTACTTTGTTGTATGAAAAGCTGAATCATGCAGAATGCTCTGTTTTTTGCCCATCTGACAGAAATAATTGATTACCCTACGTATTAATCGATTAAATTCATTAAAAACTACTCTCAGTATGAAATTTATGCTTAAGTAATTGATTACGTTAACATTGTAATCGATTATCCTTAAATAAGTTTGAAACAGTGCCACTCAGAAATAATCGATTACCTGGCTTAAAAGTCAAGTTAAGATTGACTGCGTCGCTGTAAGAATCGATTACCACTACATTGTAATCGATTACACTCAAGTTTACAAAATATCTGTCTGTCTGACATAATCGATTACCACTCAGGATAATCGATCACATATATTCTGATGTATGACTGGACTGCTATCCTGATGTATATAATCGATTAATGAATCATATAATCAATTAGAAGTCATCCTCTACCTCTAGAAATGTCAAGTGTAATTGATTACCTTACGGATTAATCGATTACATTGTATAAATTTTGGAATTTGCTGATCTAAAATAATCGATTAAACATGGATTTAATCGATTATTCAAGCTGTTATGTGATTTCTGACAGTTTTTCTAGGTATCTGTAACGCCTAAATCATCATTAACCTCCATTAACTGTCTGTAACAACTATATTTTTGAAAAATCTGAACGTTTAGTGTTTAACCCTTGCCTATATATAGTGACTTTGTGATTCATCTCTCCCTTGCACAAAAAATTCATTCTCTCTTGCTTTCTATTCTGAATATTTCAAGCCTTCATTATCCTTCATTGTCTGATTCAATATGTCTGCACCTAAGAGAGTTAGGACTGGAAAAAGTAAGGTAGGAGAGTCCTCTAGTGCTCAACCCCAACCAGACCGCCTTAGTCTTTGGTTTACCAAAGAATCTGACAAGATGCATTATCTGCAATTCAATGCCATTAAACCCATAAGGTCACCCAAATACATAAGCCTTGACTGGTTTATCAAGGAAGGATTTGTCTTTCCTACTCTCTTAGAAACCCAAGGTCTTAGGAGTTTTATGGAAATGAAGGGTACTTACTACCCTGATCTTGTAAGAGTCTTTTACACTTGTGGAAAAGGCTCCATGGATGGTCAACATTTTAAATCCACTGTCAAAAGGGTTGAAATGGTTATCACCCCTGAGTTATGGAGACAATTGCTGGGATAGTCAATGATGAGGAGAGAAAGTTTGAGGAGACTCCAGGGGGCTACAACAAAGTGGGAACCTATAGAGAATCCCTCACTGACCCAAACCAACCCATTAGGAACAGGTTAAGCACTAGTCCTATGGCACCAGAAAACAGACTCCTCCACTATCTCATTACCTATATATTAACCCCAAGGGAACTAACCATGCCCAAGCTACAGATGAGGACCTACAATTAATGTATGGCCTCACAAATTCCATCCATATGAACTGGGTGCTTATTTTTCAAGAAATAATGATGAAGGCCAAGAGACTTGCCAACTATCCTTTTCCATATCCTGTTCTTATCTCTAGATTCATTGATCACTTTGGGATTGATGTCTCTAATGAAGTGGTGGACAACACCAATTCTTCCAACAGCCTTATTTAGGAGAAGCATCTGTCCAAGCTTGGACTACACAAGACCCCTATGGCTGGGTTATGGGTGGACAGCCTCAACAAGTGCCTCAGTAACAGGAACCCTTTGTTGCTAATAATGAAGACCCTTTGGCTGATTCTGCAAATGAAGGTGATCAATCTCAACAACCCTTCACTCTCAATTCGAATCTCTCATGCTAGCCAAGATGGATGGGCTTCTTCAATGCATCATAAGTTTAAAGCAGAAACTTAGGGCTCCTTCAGGGAAATCAATGCTAGGCTGGATGACATTGAAGCCACCCTTAGGATGGATGATTCAGATGACTTTTAGAGTCTTAGTTATTTTCGTACTCTGTTTTATTTTGTTTTTAAGCTATGATATGTACCCAGTTTCTCATGACTCAATGAACTATTTTGTTTCTGTTTACCTTATCCGTTGTGCTTTGCAATTTTTGTCTTTAACAAGCCAAATAGGGGAAGAAAAATTGAATTTAAGCATGCTCTGTAATCACCTCTGTTGCCCCTGTTTTTTACGCATTTTTTGAACTAAAAATTCAACTGCATAATCTGGAAAAATTAGGGGGAGTTAAAGGCTCAAAGTGGTTGCAATGAACAAATGAATGTTGAGAATGAATGCTAAAGCTAGAAACAAATGTCTTTAACACTTGTTCTTGCAAAGGAATTTGAATTTTTCAGGTGTTAAGAAAGCTCAGAAAAATGGTATGAAAACTCTTCATTTAATCACAAGACCCAATGCTGTTCAATTTCAAATTTGGCATGTTTAAAGCCAAAAAGGGGGAGATTAATGATTTAAGGGGGAATTACTTGAAGCCTAAAGAGATTTGAAGACAAGGAAGTGTTTTGGACTTTCAACATATTTGAAGAACTGAAGAAAAGCTTGTGATCAAATGTAAAAGGAAGGAAGTTTTCTGATGATCCAAGTCATTGCATTCATATCATTCATAAGCTTAAGAATTAAATCACAAGGCATTAGGAAATTGTTTTGAATCTTGAAATAAACTAAGTGATTTTGGAAAAATAGCATTTCACTGGTTTAAGCTTTAATATGAAATAGGGAGTCTCGAATTTTACCGACTCTAAAGGCAAATCATCTCATGATTTCTTTTACTATGCATAGATTCTCGAGTCCCGTAAATGTCATACCGATTTCTTCGATTTACAGATAACCTAATCTCTCATAGAGATTTGACAAATTCCTTCAGCTAGTCACCCTAGACTCGTGTTCTTTCAGGACATGCTCAAAGGTATACCTATGTGTCTCCATGTTTCACGCAAACGAGGTATACAATAAAAGCATGTCTTCTAGAACACAGTCTAGGTGAAAACTTCTGGTCTAAGAAAAGATACACCTAAATAATAAAAGACTACTCTAATGATACTATCTGTGAGATTTCCTCATAGAGTCTCTTTGTGGGTCCGTTTAGTGCGAGCTATACCCTTATAGGTCCACCCACGACTTTAGCCAAGACATCTCCATGTTTGTATCTCATGAGGTCATTACCTTGTGTCTGCATACAAGTAGTTAAGTCGTGCTAGTCTTACCCGAAATCACTGATCCCCATTCTCAGTGTCATTAGACTAGGAACTTAAAATTTAGGAGTAGACATCTGGTATCCTTGAATCCTCATGATCATGATCCCATCACTGATACTCAAGAGATACTTATTCTATTCCAAGGGTTTTATCCAGTTACTCATATATTAATAATGATATCGAGACAAAATATGAAACAAGATAAAGAATGCTTATAATTTATTCATGACAATATGAAAAGTACATGTACGTCCTAATCTAATGAAAAGATTATCTCAAGGACATCCATATACTAACACTAACTAATGAAAGTAAATGATCAATTATGCAAGCATATCTCTTAACACTTGTTCTTGGCAAAAAGGCTGATTTATTTTCAGGATTAACAAAGTTCAAGACTTCTATCTTTTTCATCCCTCAAAGTACTTCAAAACTTAAACACATGGTAAATCAATATTTGGCATGTTCAAAGCCAAAAAGAGAGAGATTGTTGGATATAGGGCGAGCAACAAGAAGAATGAAACTTATGACTTGGAAGAATATTTTGAGCTTTTCACATGCCTTGAAGATCGTAATTCAGAATGAAGTGTATAAGATGCCAATCTTTTGATCCTTGCATTGCACACATAATAACTTACATGCTTAAATGTTTTCATCAAAGTATCAAAGCTATTTTGAAAAAGGAACTAAATGGGTAATGTTTTTGGAAAAATGTAATCCTACTATTTTAATCGATTACAAATCAGTATAATCTATTATTTGCTTTGATTTTAAATCTGGAAAAGCATTGAAGAACATTTTAATCGATTACATAACCTTTGTAATCGATTACATAGTGTAAAACAAAAGTTATGCATTGCTGTTTAATCGATTACCATTAACTGTAATCGATTACATAAGCTATCTAGAAAAGCATGTTTCACTGCTTTAATTGATTATAATCAATTGTAATCGATTACACAAGCTGCTTCTGAAATAAAACTTCACTGCTTTAATCAATTACAACTCGGTTTAATCGATTATTTTGTTCATTGTTAAACCCAGAATGAAGCTTTGAACACTTTAATCGATTAAGTGACAATTTAGTCGATTACATAAGGCTTTTTAATCAATTATCACGTGTAATTGATTACTATTTGTTACAAAAAGCTGTTATAAATATGATTAAGGCTTGTCTTGAAACTTAACTTGAATACTTCGAATTTTCTGAACACACACAAGCCTTCTCAAAGTTAGAAAGTGATTTTCTAGGTTAACTAAGTTCTTATCCCACTCTTTAATCTTCATGGGTATTGAATGATTTCTTGGGCAAGAGTTTTCAAAGAAGTTTTGGAGAACATGTTCTGAAATTCTTTTTCTTCAATTTATTCCTTATTGGTAAACCACATGCATTCATATTCATTGGATCATTAGGTTGTTTCTCTTCATTCTCTTTGGTTGTAAATTCATTTTTACAATTTTTGTTATTTGATGCTATTGTAAAGAGTTCTTTGAAGCTTGTGCTATAGTAGAGTTCTCTAGGGAAGAACAGAGTAGTGTTCTCTGGTTCTTGATCACTAGGAGTCTATTAGGTTTTAGATTTCTATTCTTTATCTAGGGTTGATAAAGAGGGATTGTTTTAAAGCTTGTAAGAACTAAAATTTTATAATAGTGGAACTCTAATCTAGTGTTGATTAGAAGAAATTGGATGTAGCTTCTCTTGAGAAGTGAACCAGTATATATTCTTGTGTTGATTTTTTATTCCTTAATCTCTACTAGTTATCTTGTTCATTTGTTCTTGGTTTATTATCATTACTCAACTAGTCCTGTTTTGAGCAATTGATTTCTTGAGCTGAATGATTTGATTGATTAGAAGCATTCTTGGTTTAAAAGTGATTAAGATCCTTAACTCTGATTTTATAAATAAATTTTTTAAAAGACCAAGTTTAAATCAATTCATCCCCCTTCTTGGTTATTGTTGGTATTCCTATTGTTTTCCCTAGCAACATTCGGTTTCAATAGAATGTGAATGTCAGCATCCAAGACCTGCAAACTCAGATTGGACAGTTAGCTATAATTGTCAACTAGGTGCAACAACAAAGTTCTGGCAACATTCCAGCACAGCCAATTATTAATCCATAAAATGTGAGTGCTATTACCATGAGGAGTGGTAAGGAACTTCCATATTCAACAAATGTTGGTGCCAAAATTGATGATAGTACCAAAATAGATTCTACACCAAAATATATTCCTCTACCTTTTCCTTCTAGATCCATCCCTGCAAAGAAATTGGAGTTTCATTCTAATCTTCTTGAGACTTTCAGGAGTGTGGAAGTCAACATTCTTCTCTTGGATGCCATCAAATAGATTCTAAAACATGTAAAGTTCTTGAAGGATTTATGCACCTATAAGAGGAAGCTGAATGGAAATGAGCAAGTACAGATTAGTAGAAATGTTTCTACTATTATACAGAGCAAAAATGTTGTTGCCATTCCACCATCCACCTTGCCACAGAAGTGCAAAGATCCCAGCACTTTCATTGTCCCTTGCACCATTGGATATTGTACTTAAACAGATGCCATGCTCGACCTTGAAGCTTCAATTAATTGTTAGTATATGGATGTCCTAGAGACAATCTTTAGATTAGGACGTACATATACTTTTCAATGTTGTCATGAATAAATTATAAGCGCTCTTTATCTTGTTTCATATTTTGTCTTGATATTATTATTAATATATGAGTAACTGGATAAAACCCTTGGAATAGAATAGGTATCTCTTGAATATCAGTGATGGGATCACGATCATGAGGATTCATGGATACCAGATGTCTACTCCTAAATTTAAGTTCCTAGT
>PYAF01000984.1:208501-236073 GCA_007407185.1 Glycine tomentella | reverse complement strand
AGTAATCGATTAAAATGTTTGGTAATCGATTAAGACAGGCTTTGCAAAAAATCATGTTTGTGAAATGTAATCGATTACAATATGTGGTAATCGATTAATGCAGACAATGTGCAAAACATGAAATGAACTAAATAATCGATTACAATAAGTGGTAATCGATTAAGGCAGAATGTCCACTCTTTCAAAACAGGCAAGTAATCGATTACAGTTCAATGGTAATTGATTAAACTAGTCACTCAGCCAAATCACATGTATACTAAGTTTGAAATAATCGATTAATCCGATGATGTAATCGATTAAACTGTTCTTGATATTTTTCCAGAAAGCTGAAGAACAACATAATCGATTCTTTTAGTGAAGTAATCGATTAAACCAGCTTAAGACTATTTTTCCAAAACACTTAGCCTTTTTTAAGTTCCAAAACAATTACTTAAAGCCTTTTGTGATGTAATGCATGAATGAATATAAATGGTATGCATGCAAGAACTTGGATCAACAGAAAGCTTTCTTTCCTTTTACATTTAATCACAATCTTCATCTTCAAGCCTTCAAGCATGTTGAAAGTCAAAATATTTCCAAGTCTTCACATTGCTTTAATCTTCAAGCAGCTCCCCTTCAAATCAACAGTCATGTAGTCTCATTTTGTCTTTTCTCCTTGATTGTCATGAACCTTATTCGAACAGAGCTTCTACAACCATTCAGTTGGCACGACAATTTCCATCCTTCAATGACGAGCTCTTCTAAACAATCTATTTCATGAATGAGTGTTGAAGATGAAACACCATAACCCATTACTCATTCACTTCACTAACTGAATTCTCACTCTCAACTTAATTACCAACTCAGAGTTTTGAATGAATCGTTTTCGATTCAAAATCCTAATTGAAACCCTCATACTCAATTAATTTCATACAACATGGCTTCGGGTACATGTTCTATTTCTTCTCCATTTTCCCCAACACTTCATGTGACACTAATCTTTCTCCAGTAGTTTTTTTTTGCTTGCTAAATCGCTTCCTTTATTTAGTTACTTTGTCAATTTGAACACACTTGGAATTTTAATCTTGATTCAATTATGTTTGTCATTTATGCTACAAAAAAATCTTGATTGCTACTTTGGGATTTTGGAGGAACTGTTACTTCGTTTTAGTGCAATTAAGAACAAACTCTGTAATCCTAGAGTGTGTATTTGAGTCCACAATCGGTAATGTTGTGTTGGTGGCATCCGTGTGTGTGGTGGGCACAACAAATTCACGTTGAGGGAAATTTATAAGAATGCCCCAAAAAAACTAGGAAACTTTGAGTTACACAGGATTTTATGATGTTTGTAATGTTTTAATGTTATTTTGGATTGTGTTACGAAAGAATGCAATTGATTATTGTTGTTGTGCTTAATTACTCAACATGCCTTCTATACGAAACAACTAAAAAACCTTATCCCACTTGGTTGGGTTTTTCCTATATGTTGTGCTATGTTGCTAAACTTTTATGTAAGATGGTTTTGAACTCAGATAAAAAAGAGAGCTTGTATTGGAAAGTTGTCAGCTAACTTAAAACTAGTGGAACTGTATGGCATGGATTCATTCTACATGCCCATTTTTAGTTTCTACCCCATCCATCCGTAATTGTTTGAAGATGATATGTGTAAACATTATGCCACAAATTCCATGATTTCAAACTTTCCAATTGTAGAAGGAAGGATAATCCTCAAAGCTAACTAGATTTATGTTTTATGCCTGGGAAGCTTACAAGTTATTCTTCTTTGATGTATTCATAATTATTGGTTTCATTTCACCAATTGACTTAGAAGATACTAAGTGTTTGCTTATGTTATCTTTGATGTATTCATAATTATTGGTTTGATTTACCAATTGTCTTACAAGGCACTAAGTGTTTGTTTATGTTAGTCTGTAATTACTTTAAGGTTATTTTTACTCTTCAATATCCTTATAATCTTTGTGTGTTTCTTCACACTATCTCCATAGATTATATTTTTCTTCTTTTACTTAATCATGAAGCTCATTAAGCTCTTTTAGATCTTCTTGCAAAACTTTTAGTTTATTTTCCATCTCTTGAAAGTTTTCCAATAGAGCAGATTTTTCTTTGGTGATTGTCTCCCAAGAAAGAGCTTAGACTCTTTTATCTTAAGAGTTTCACAAGCATTACATGTCTAAGTGGATGCATCCAGAGAAACGTCTACTTTATCTTGAAAGGCCATTTGAAGTTCCTTATAATCTTTGAATAGTTTTTTTAAAAAAATTCTTAAGTTTTTGAAAGCTTTTGAAAGAATGGATGAGTTTGCTAATAGCTCATTATAGTCTTGTTTAAGAGATTCCAGATCATCAAAAATTACCTTGTCCTTCTGGTTTGATTCAGATTCTTCAAAGGTTGTCTCCACTATTAGACACAAATTAAATTCCTCTTCTTCTTCATCAAATGAGGTGTCATCCAGATCCTTCTAGGAGCTCATGAGGCCTTTCTTTTCTTTGGACTTGCAATACTTCTTCTTGTCCTATGACTTCTCTAGTTTTGGATATTCAAACTTGAAGTGTTCAAGCTTTTTGCATTCATAACATATTATGGAGTTTTTATCTTTGTCTTTCCTCTCCTTGAACACCTTTTTGGAGGAATTCTTTCATTTGTATCCATTTTTGTTCTTCCACATTTTACAGATCTTTCTTAAGATGAAAGCAAGTCCGTCTTCATCAGACTCATCCTCAGATTCTGTATCAAAGGAGTTTTCCACTTAAAGTGTAACACCATGAAATTTTTATAACTAAAAATATATGTTTGATGTATTTCTTGTGATATTTAATTATTTGATTAGTTTAGATTAGTTGAAATGTCGTGTAAATTATCCTTGTGCTACAGCTTGGTGTGGAAATTAGTTTATGTGAAGTTTGTTTGATCTATGTTTGAAATGTGCGATTTCAAGTTTTACCCAAAACCTATTTTGGTAAAACAATGATCTTGGACCGTTGGATCGCCTTCAAATTTAGACTCTAAGTTCACAACACACCTATGCACGTTTTGACAATTTGGATTTGCAAAATAATAAATTTTGATGTCCCACTTAGCACGACCAATGCACTAAGTGCAATTCCAATTAGAGAGAAAATTACACTGAGCGAGACAAGCTCGCTAAGCGAGATCTGCAGTCTATAAATACATCCATCAACACTGAATAACACATTTTTCACCCATCTCTCTCTAACCCTCACCCAAAGACCTAACCCTTATCTTCCACCACCCACGACCACCGGTGCCTGCCACGCGATGTCGTTGCTTGCCGCTTGACAACCACACAAAGATGAACATTTTAATCAAAGCAGGATCTTCAAAACTCAACTTGAAGATTCGGTAGAGGGAGCCTCCAATCCCCCCTTAGCGGTTTCTTCGAGGTAATTGTGTTTTCTATGCCTTCTCCTAGCTAGTTTGGACCTCTCTTAGTATCTTTTGTGACTTGGGTATCGTTGTTTTTACACTTCATTTGAAAACATATGAAAAATGAGATGTAAAAGTTATCTTTTTATAATATTGATGTAATTTTTGTGATTTTCGTTAAACCACAGTCATATTGGTGTGATCAAAATCTCAAAATGACGTCTTTTTTATGTGGACTCCCAAAACACCATTTTAGTCCTTTTTTAATTTGAGTGGGTATTTGATCCTGAACGTTAATATTAACCTTTTCTTCGAAATCTATACTGGGTTATCTTTGATTTGATATATAGAGCTTTGTGTTTGGACCAAAGGACGTGAACCTGAGAGATCTCAAAACAACGCTACAAGGAGCTAACAGAGGGATATAGATAGGTGAGGGGAGTTTATTATTTATCTACAACTTTTGGTACGATAGTTAGGGTTAGGGAACCCAATTATTGGGATGTATGTCTGTCCTATTTCGTGCTGATTCTAAAGAAAAACTGTGTTTTAAACTAATGAGATGTAATATATTTGTTATTGATGAATGATGTTGTTATAATGATTAGATTTTTTTGGGAAAAATTCTTAATTACAGAAGAGACTTTGCCCAAAAAATAGACAAAAAAAAGAAACAACAAACAACAAAATAGAAACAGACAACAGAAAACAGAAACAAACTCAAAAACTAAAACAGAAAACACAACACAGACAAACAAACAGAAAATAGAAAATAAACAGAAACAAAATACATATAGCTAAACCAGAAACAAAATGTAAAAACAGAAATAGATAACATATACAAACAGTAAACAAAAAATAGAAACTAAACAAAAAATAGATAGAAAACTAAAACAGAAAATAGATTTTGTAATCATTCACCCCACACTTGAAATGCACATTGTCCTCAATGTAAGCATACAAAGAAATGCAAACAAAGAGGTAACAAATAAAAGAAGGGAAAAAGAAACTCTCCAAATGTCATTCAAGATGCATCATTACACAAAATTGGCAAGATCAAAGAGATGTCCGCCACAAGCTCCTCCTCCACTTGAGGGCTCTCATGAAATACTTTGAGTTGGTGACCATTGACCTTGAAGACTTTGTCAGTAACTTCATTTTTAATCTCAACTGCACCATGGGGAAAACATTAGTAATAACAAAAGGTCCATCCCATCTAGATTGAAGTTAACCGGAAATAAGCTTAAGGCGAGAGTTAAACAAGGGCACTTTTTGGCCATTATGGAACTCCTTCCTAAGAATCCTAGAGTCATGAAATCTCTTCACTTTCTCATTGTAAATCTTGGAGTTTTCATAGGCTTCTAAGCGAATCTCTTCAAGTTCTTGCAACTGAAGCTTCCTTTCCATACCCACTTCATCAAATGCCATGTTACAACTCTTCATCGTCCAATATGCACGGTGCTCAATCTTCACCGGAAGGTGGCATGACTTACCAAAAGCCAACCTATAGGGAGACATCCCTAAAGGTGGTCGGTAAGCGGTCCAGTGAGCCCATAAAGCATCCTCAAGTAGCTTGCTCCAATCCTTCATGTTGGGTTGCACCACCTTCTGTAACACTTGCTTGATCTCTCTGTTAAAAATCTCTGCTTGTCTATTAGTTTGGGGATGATAAGCTATAACAACTCTATGCACAACCTCATACTTTTGAAGCAAGGATGCTAATGACCGGTTACAGAAGTGCCTCCCCTGGTCACTGGTAATGCCTCTAGGCACACCAAACTTGCAAAAACTGTTGGATCTCACAAAATCCACAACAACTTTAGAATCATTAGTTCTGGTGGCCTTAGCTTCAATCCATCTAGAAACATAATCAACAACAAGCAAAATATATGAAAACCCATGAGAAACAGGAAATGGACCCATAAAGTCAATACCCCACACATCAAAAATCTCACAAAAAATAATGCGCTGCTGGGGCATCTCATGCCTATGCGTAATAATTCCTCCTGCTCTCTGACACTGCTCACAAGTGGTGGTAAAATGATGAGCATCTCTAAACAAGGTGGACCAAAAGGACCTACTGTCTAATACCCTCCTAGCGGTCCGCTGAGGACCAAAATGACCTCCGGTAGGTTTGCCATGACAAAACTGAAGAATAGACTGAATCTCATGATCTGGCACACACCTTCAGATCACTTGGTCACTACCAAACCTCCACAAATAAGGATCATCCCACACATAATATTTAACATCACTCTTAAGTTTATCTATTTGGAACCTAGATGCATGAGGTGGGACAATAGATGTAACAATAAAATTCACAATGTCAGCAAACCAAGGTGTGACATACGATGAATGCAAATGTATCAAATGTCCATCAGGAAAATTATCATGAATAGGAAAGGACTCAAGAGGTCCCTCAATCCTACTCAAATGATAAGCAACCAACCACCTTCTGTAACACTTGCTTGATCTCTCTGTTAAAAATCTCTGCTTGTCTATTAGTTTGGGGATGATAAGCTGTAACAACTCTATGCACAACCTCATACTTTTGAAGCAAGGATGCTAATGACCGGTTACAGAAGTGGCTCCCCTGGTCAATGGTAATGCCTCTAGGCACACCGAACTTGCAAAAAATGTTGGATCTCACAAAATCCAACACAACTTTAGAATCATTAGTTCTGGTGGCCTTAGCTTCAATCCATCTAGCAACATAATCAACAACAAGCAAAATATATGAAAACCCATCAGAAAATGGAACTGGACCCATAAAGTCAATACCCACACATCAAAAATCTCACAAAAAATAATGCGTTACTGGGGCATCTCATGCCTATGCGTAATGGTTCTTCTTGCTCTCTGACACTGCTCACAAGTGGTGATAAATGATGAGCATCTCTAAACAAGGTGGGCCAAAAGAACCTACCGTCTAATACCCTCTTAGCGGTCCGCTGAGGACCAAAATGACCTCCGGTAGGTTTGCCATGACAAAACTGAAGAATAGACTAAATCTCATGATCTGGCACACACTTTCGGATCACTTGGTCACTCCCAAACCTCCACAAATAAGGATCATCCCACACATAATATTTAGCATGACTCTTAAGTTTACATATTTCGGACCTAGATGCATGAGGTGGGACAATAGATGTAACAATAAAATTCACAATGTCAGCAAAACAAGGTGTGACATGCGATGAATGCCAATGCATCAAATGCCCATCAGGAAAATTATCACGAATAGGAAAGGACTCAAGAGGTCCCTCAATCCTACTCAAATGATCAGCAACCAACTACCTTCTGTAACACTTGCTTGATCTCTCTGTTAAAAATCTCTGCTTGTCTATTAGTTTGGGGATGATAAGCTATAACAACTCTATGCACAACCTCATACTTTTGAAGCAAGGCTGCCAATGACCGGTTACAGAAGTGGCTCCCCTGGTCACTGGTAATGCCTCTAGGCACACCAAACCTGCAAAAAATGTTGGATCTCACAAAATCCACAACAACTTTAGAATCATTAGTTCTGGTGGCCTTAGCTTCAATCCATCTAGAAACATAACCAACAACAAGCAAAATATATGAAAACCCATGAGAAATAGGAAATGGACCCATAAAGTCAATACCCCACATATCAAAAATCTCACAAAAAATAATGCGCTGCTGGGGCATCTCATTCCTATGCGTAATGGTTCCTCCTGCTCTCTGACACTGCTCACAACTGGTGGTAAAATGATGAGCATCTCTAAACAAGGTGGGCCAAAAGGACCTACTGTCTAATACCCTCCTAGCGGTCCGCTGAGGACCAAAATGACCTCCGGTAGGTTTGCCATGACAAAATTGAAGAATAAACTGAATCTCATGATCTGGCACACACCTTCGGATCACTTGGTCACTACCAAACCTCCACAAATAAGGATCATCCCACACATAATATTTAGCATCACTCTTAAGTTCATCTATTTGGAACCTAGATGCATGAGGTGGGACAATAGATGTAACAATAAAATTCACAATGTCCGCAAAACAAGGTGTGACATGCGATGAATGCCAATGCATCAAATGCCCATCAGGAAAATTATCAGGAATAGGAAAGGACTCAAGAGGTCCCTCAATCCTACTCAAATGATAAGCAACCAACCACCTTATGTAACACTTGCTTGATCTCTCTGTTAAAAATCTCTGCTTGTCTATGAGTTTGGGGATGATAAGCTGTAACAACTCTATGCACAACCTCATCATTTTGAAGTATGGATGCCAATGACCGGTTACAGAAGTGGCTCCCCTGGTCACTGGTAATGCCTCTAGGCACACCAAACCTGCAAAAAATGTTGGATCTCACAAAATCCACAACAACTTTAGAATCATTAGTTCTGGTGGCTTTAGCTTCAATCCATCTAGAAACATAATCAACAACAAGCAAAATATATGAAAACCCATGGGAAACAGGAAATGGACCCATAAAGTCACTACCCCACACATAAAAAATCTCACAAAAAATAATGCGCTGCTGGGGCATCTCATGCCTATGCGTAATGGTTCCTCTTGCTCTCTGACACTACTCACAAGTGGTGGTAGATGATGAGCATCTCTAAACAAGGTGGGCTAAAAGAACCTACTATCTAATACCCTCTTAACGGTCCGCTGAGGACCAAAATGACCTCCGATAGGTTTGCCATCACAAAACTGAAGAATAGACTAAATCTCATGATCTGGCACACACCTTCGGATCACTTGGTCACTCCCAAACCTCCACAAATAAGGAGCATCCCACACATAATATTTAGCATGACTCTTAAGTTTATCTATTTGGGACCTAGATGCATCAGGTGGGACAATAGATGTAACAATAAAATTCACAATGCCAGCAAAACAAGGTGTGACATACGATGAATGCCAATGCATCAAATGCCCATCAGGAAAATTGTCACGAATAGGAAAGGACTCAAGCGGTCCCTCAATCCTACTCAAATGATCAGCAACCAACTACCTTCTGTAACCCTTGCTTGATCTCTCTGTCAAAAATCTCTGCTTGTCTATTAGTTTGGGGATGATAAGCTGTAACAACTCTATGCAAAACCTCATACTTTTGAAGCAAGGATGCCAATGACCGGTAACAGAAGTGGCTCCCCTAGTCACTGGTAATGCCTCTAGGCACACCAAACCTGCAAAAAATGTTGGATCTCACAAAATCCACAACAACTTTAGAATCATTAGTTCTGGTGGCCTTAGCTTCAATCCATCTAGAAACATAATCAACAACAAGCAAAATATATGAAAACCCATGAGGAACAGGAAATAGACCCATAAAGTCAATACCCCACACATCAAAAATCTCACAAAAAAAATGCGCTGCTGGGGCATCTCATGCCTACTCAAATGATCAGCAACCAAGTTTTTTGTACCATTTATGTCCTTAATCTCAATGTCAAACTCCTGAAGAAGAAGCATCCACTTGATCAATGTAGGTTTAGCATCAGGCTTCTTCAACAGGTACTTCAAAGCTGCGTGGTCAATAAAGACAGTGATATGGGAGCAAAGCAAATAAGATCTGAATTTATCTAAAGCAAAAACAATAGCCAAAAGCTCCTTCTCAATGGTGGTGTAGTTAACTTTGGCTGCATCCAAAGTGCGTGTAACATAAGCAATGACATGGGAGAGTTTATCAACTCTCTGTGACAACACAGCCCCAAGTGCATAATTAGAGGCATCACGTATGAGATCAAAAGGAAGCTCCTAATCTGGTGGCTTCATGATGGGAGAGGTAGTAAGCTTCTTCCTCAATCCCTCAAATGCCTCTTTGCAAGGCTGATCAAACATAAAGTCTACGTCCTTTTGGATAAGCTTGGACAATGGCAATGCAATCTTACTAAAATCCTGAATGAATCTCCTATAAAAACCCGCATGTCCAAGAAAAGAACACACTTTCAGCACAGAAGTGGGGTAAGGTAAAGATGTGATCACATCAATCTTGGCCCTATCGACCTCAAGACGTCTACTAGAGACCAAATGCCCTGAGACTATACCTTCATGCACCATAAAATGACATTTCTCAAAGTTAAGAACAAGGTTAGTCCCAATACATCGGTTAAGTACTTTAGAGATAGGGATGGTAAAACGGGCTTGGCCCGTTTAGCCCACGAAAAAATGTGGGTTGGGTTGAGATTTTGAGCCCATATTCATCAAACGGGCCGGGTCAACCCGACCCACAAAAATGTGGGCCAGGGCCAGGGCCAGCCCACTGGGCCAGCAGCCCATCAATAAGAAAATAAAAAAATATTTAATAGGTAATTAAATGAGTGGCTTAGAGGAAGAGTGACTAAGAAGAAGTGAGTGATTTTGAATCCTTAACCCTAATACATTTTTATTTCGAACCTAATAATGAGCTATACTACATGTACAAATATGCTTTGATTGTCTGCATCATTGTGAAGCAAATTTCTAAGAATTTGTTAAGACTTAGGAGCTAATTGAAAACTATTGTTAGACATGTATTCCCCGATTGTTTTTGCTTCTATTAGGCATGTATTTTATATTAAAAATCATTGTTATAAGATTAAGTTAGTACATTATTAATTTTTAGTATAAATAATTACCTTTTTTTAAAAAAATATTTTTTTTAAGTGAGCTGGCCCGCTGGCCCACTAACACACTTTAAAGTAGGGCGAACCAGTATTTTCAGCCCACTTTGCAAAAGTGGGCCAGCCCAGCCCGACCCACTTTTTTAGTGGGTTGGGCCACTTTGCCATGCCTATTTAGAGAGAGTATCCAAACATGCATCAAAAGATGAACCATAAACAGTGAAATCATCCATAAACACATCTATGCATTTCTCTGATAAATCAGAAAAGATACTCACCATGCACCTTTGGAAGGTGCCAGGTGCGTTGCATAGACTAAAAGGCATCCGGGTGTAGGCAAATGTGCCAAATGGACAGGTGAATGTGGTCTTGTGTTGATCCTCTAGTGCAATATGAATTTGCATGTACCCAAAAAAACCATCAAGGAAACAATAATGTGATTTATCTACCAACCTCTCTAGAACTTGATCAATGAAGGGGAGAGAGAAATGGTCCTTGCGAATGGCTTGGCTAAGTCTCCTGTAGTCAATGCAAACTCGTCAACTGTTGACCACTCTAGTCGAAATCAACTCATTATCCTGGTTCTTCACAACCGTGATACCCGACTTCTTAGGGACCACTTGGACAAGTGAAACCCAAGTGCTATCTGAGATGGGATAGATGATCCCTACAGCTAGTAACTTCATGACTTCCTTCTTCACCACATCAAGAATAGTGGGATTCAGCCTCCTCTGTGGCTGCCTTACCGGCATAGAATCATCCTCCAATAGTATTCGATGCATGCAAATGGAAGGATTGATTCCAGGGAGGTTAGCAAGTGTCCGTCCAATGGCCTTTTTGTAGCTTCTCAAAACACGCAGCAACTTCTCTTCGTGCTCAAGTGACAGGCTACTAGATATGATGACTAGAAGCTTATGAGCATCATCTAAATATGCATATTTGAGGTGCTCAGGTAGTGACTTCAGCTCCAAGCAAGGTGGCTGAATGGTGGAAGGCAAGGAAAGGTTGGTGGCTGAAGGAATGAAGATAGGAAAATCAGCATTTGTACTAGCAACACAATCAGAATCAAGTGCGGAGGAAATCTCCGCATAAATACTACAGACAATAGTAGAATCATCACAGGTACAATAAAGATCAAAATCAAAAAAATCAGAAAAATCATCAGAAAGTAAATCAGAAATATCTACACTATCTACTGCAACATCAATGATATCAACAAGAAAAACAGAATGCTCCTCTACAAGATGTCTCATGGCATCAAAAAGGTTAAACTGGACAACATCATCATCAAACTCCATGGAAAGAGTTCCGGCATACATATCAATTTTAGTCATTGTTGTCATCAAGAATGGTCTCCCTAGGATCAATGTGGAACCATGGCTGGAAGACTCATTCTCCATATCCAAAATGTAAAATTCTGCTAGAAAGATCAAATTATTGACTCGCACCAGCACACCTTCAATAGGTCCAAGTGAAAGTGCAACACTCATGTTGGCTAAGTGAATGACTGCATCATTGGGTTTCAAATCATCAAGATGTAATGATCTGTAAACCGATGTGGGCATGACATTAATGGAAGGTCCAAGGTCACACATGGCATCTGCAAAAGTACAATCTCCAATGGTGTAAGGGATAGTGAAAGTGCCAGGATCCTTGCACTTCTATGGCAAGGTAGATAATGGAATGGCATCAACAGTTTTGCCTTGTATAAGTGCAAAACCATTTATGTCCATCTTCACTTGCTCATTTCCCTTCAGCTTCCTCTTGTGGGTGCACAAATCCTTCAAGAACTTTGCATATTTTGGAATCTATTTGATGGCATCCAAGAAGGGAATGTTGACTTCCACCATCCTGAAGTCTCAAGCATATCAGAATCAAACTCCAGTTTCTTTGCAGAAATGGATCTAGAAGGAAAAGGTAAGGAAATCTATTTTGGTGCAGAATCTATTTTGGCACCATCATCAATTTTTTTACTATCACCAGCATTAATTTTAGCACCAGCATCTAGAAGTTATGTGCCACTCCTCAAGGTAATAGCACTGAATTCTTCGGATTGATTACAGGTTGTGCTGGAATGTTGTGAGAACCTTGCTGGTGCATCTGGTTGACAGTTGTAGCTAACTGTCCAATCTGAGCTGCAGGTCTTGGATGGTGGCACTGACATTTTGTTGAAACTGGATGTTGTTGGTTGCCATTTGCTTCATCAAATCCTCCAAGGAAGGTCCACAACTGGTCTGCACAGGTTGTGCAGGTGTAGGTGCAGGTTGTTGGAATTGTGACTATTATCTGAACGGGGGAGGTTGGTATTTGTTAGTGGAAAGTGGGTATTGTTGTTGCTGAGGTCTGAATGGTTGTTGTTGGTGTGTCTGCTGTTGGTTTTGTGGACCAGGACCATACCTCAAATTCGGATGATCTCTCCAACCAGGATTATAAGTGTTGGAGTAAGGATTATACTGTTGTTGAGGTCTAAATGGTTGTCCAGGTTGTATGGCAGAAAATTCAATAGCTTGTTCTATTTCTTGGAGAGTGGGACAAGAATCTGTTGGATGATCAGGTGCACAACAAATACCGCACAGCCTTGGTTGATTGATTGCCATCACATTCTGTTGTTGACCAATAGCAAGTTGTCTCACAAGGGATGTCAACTCTGTCAATTTATTCTCCAACCTTTGGTTATCAGCAACCATAGAAACAGAAACTTCATTTGCAACCTTGCTTGTTGCAGCACCTCTAGTACCAAATTGTTGATAATTGGCAGCCATGTTCGAAATCAACTGCCTTGCAGCAAGATGAGTCTTGTCCATCAAAGTGCCTCCACTGGCTGCATCTATCATACTTCTGTCCATCAACATCAATCCTTCATAAAAAATATTGGATCAATAATTGCTCACTGATTTGATGGTGAGGACAAGTAGCACACAATTTGTTGAATCTCTCCCAGTACTCATACAAAGTCTCTCTAGGCAGCTGCCTTATACCACAATTTTTTTTCCGGATGGATGCTGTTATGGAGGCAGGGAAGAATTTCTCCAAGAATCTTCTCTTCATGTCTGTCCAAATGTTGATAAGATCTGGTTGAAGGTACAATCAGTCCTTAGCAACACCATCCAGAGAGAAAGGAAATGCCTTTATCTTGACATAATCCTCATGAATGTCATGTGGTCGCATGGTGGAACACACCACATGAAACCTTAAGGTGCTTATGTGGATCTTCACCAAAAAGACCATGAAACTTTGGAAGCAAATGAATCAGTTTAGATTTGAGCTCATAACTAACCTCAGTCTTAGGATATTGAATGCACCAAGGTTGATAAACAACATCAAGTGTAGCCAATTCCTTAAGAGTTAAGTTGTTATCAACCATTATATCAACAAAATTTTCATAATCAAGATGTGCAGAATGAGAATTAGAATCAGAAACAGAAGACTCAGAAAATACTACACTACTATCTAGAACTACGCTATCAAAGTCATCTAGACTACTATTATGCCTGCTCAATCTATGAAATGTCATATCTATTTCAGGATCATATGAATGTAAATCACTTGGTTGGGACCTAGTCATGCACAGTTCAGCTCATCAAAGACAGAATCATAGAAATAACAGAACCCTACCAGGAACACTATTCACAATATTTGCCAAAATGAAACAGAAATTGGAAAAGTGCCTCAAACAATTTTTAGAAAATTCAAAAACACCACAGTAAATATCTATAAATCATGCTTGATTTTTGTGATTTTTTTGATGAATTTTAAAAATCATGAAAACACAAAATAAATTCAAAAGTGGTCTAGATCAATGAATTTGGGAATTTGGACCCCCCTGACCGTGTTCATCCTTCATAGGGTAAAACTGCGAAAACTCCTACTTAAAGGCCGAATTTTCCAATTTTAACCCACAGCTAACCCTAAAGGGATTAGTTTTTCTTAGAATGGCGATAAACTTTGGACACCAAGTTTCAGAATCAAACTCCACAGGACCGAAAATTTCTGGACAACAAAATGGACCACCTACAACACAACTACACTACACTACACTAATTCTCTCCCTACTACTCCTCTGTTTTTTCCTCTATTTTTTACTGTTTACTCTATTTTTTTTATATTTTTACAGCAACACTTCATCCACACTTCATAATGCACAGTAGCAACAATGCAAATATGTAACAAAGTGCAATTCTGCAACAGAATGTCAATATGCAGTGAATGAATGCAAATATTCTTTTTTCTTTTTCTTTTTATCTAATTATGAGTGAATTAAAGCTAGCACACAATGAACCATGTCCCCGACAACGACGCCAGTTTTGATAATCGATGTCATATCGCTTCAAAACAATTAAACTACGCTAATTCTGTAGCACATAATTAACCTAGGTCAGAGACATGATCAATATAGTTCCAACATCAATTCACTAATAAACAGTTGGGGATTTTTGTCAAACAGTTTGCATGTGTTTAATAATAATTGCAGAATTGCATAAAAAACGTATAAACTAATGCAAATTGATAAGATGTAATGTAAAACAGATTAAAGAGCATCAATCCAATTCACCAAACCAAGCAATGATAATTATCATAGTTCTCAGATAATGATTCGTTATGAAAGTTCATTCAGTTTCATTAGAAGTAATTCAATCAAAGTAACTCCTAAATTAATTGAAATCACAACATAATTGAAATATCATTCAACTAATCTGTGATTAAAATTTGAAATTAGGAAATAAATCCATAACCTAATCCATTTTCAATCCCAAACACATTCATAATCATGAAAACTGGATAGATGATTGAAGAAGAAAGTAAACATTCACACAGAATTTGAAATACTAAACCAGAACCCAAATTCCCTTTTGCTTGGACTAGATCCTTGGATTGATTGATTGTTTAGCCTTCCATGATCATCATCAATGGAAGACCCACAAAATTAGTGCAGGAGCAATGAAGAACAGAAACGAAAATGAAGAAGAAAATGAAGAACAGTCAAGAACAATGAAGAATAATTGAGAGGAAAGGTTTTAATTCTGTAAATTTATAAAGTGTAATGTAAAATCTATTTGTGCTAAAATGTAATGTGTTTTTTCACTAACTATTTAATTATGCTAATTACACCAATAAAAATCCAACTCGCAGCCCAAAATTCAAGTGCAGTGGTTCTGACTTCCAAGCCTAAAATAACCCTCAAAATGATAGAATTGGCCTCGGCTTTCTCTGACAAACTTGTAGATCTTTTCCTTATGTTTCCAAGGACTACTCATATGCTCCATTCGTAGTTCTGTAGAGCTCTATAGGTCTTGCGCAATGAAGATAGGTAAAGTGAGCATAAAATCCAAAAATAAGCAACAAATAGCAATTAAGCCCACTTGCTTGCCTAAGACAAAAACTGAATTAGAATGAGAAAATAAAAGTCCAAGACAAGTCAATAAGCTAAGAAGAATAGAAAAGTATTTAACTAAAAATGCCCAATCACACCATTCATTAATCGATTACTCAGTATTAATGTTGAACTTGACTTCCATGTGATAATCGATTACCATAATCTGTAATCGATTACTTAGTTCATTTGGAAAATAAAGTTCCTTGTGTTAATCGATTACTATGCACATTTTGGAAACAGGGTTGCCTGCTTTAATCGATTACATCATGTATTAATCGGTTAATTTGTTCCTCAATCTTTTTCCAGAAAACTCAAGAACATTTTAATCTATTATAATTTGTTATTAATCGATTACTGAAGCAATAATAATCGATTACTTTGAAGAAACAATCTATTACATGTTGTTATGAAAGTTTTCTATATAAAGACATGAGGTTTGTTACTTTAAACAAGAATCATAAATTGCAAAATTTGTGATAAGCTTTCATATTTCTCTCAATTCAGATTAGAGATACACAGTGCCTTCTAGTTCTTATTTCCAGAAAAAGAAGTTCTCATGCATTGCTTGTAAAGGTATTTTTGAAACAAGATTCAACAAGAGTTATTAGTAAAAAAAAATCAAAGATTTCATTCATTCAACCTTTCTACATACTGGTATATGCATTCATTCATCAGAGGATCATAAGGTTGGATCATTCTTGACTCTTGTCATTAGAATTTAGTTCTTCTTCTATTGTAAAGTTTCTAAATTCAAAAGGGTTCTTTTGTAAACTGATTCTAGAGAAGGGTTCTCTAAAAGGGTAGATTAGAGAAGGGTTCTATAAGTCTCTAGTCATCTGAAATTCAAAAAGGTATTTGGATTTCTGAATCTTTGTCTAGGTATGATAAGGAGAGAGAAATTGTGAGTTTTGTAAAGAACTAATTTGATTTAGTGAAACTCTAACCTAGTGTTGATTAGAAGAAACTGGATGTAGCTTTTCTTGTTGAGAGATGAACCAATATAAATTGATGTCTCTTGTTTCTAATCTTGTTATCTTTCATTGTTTGTTCTTGGGTTGATCAAATCATAATCAATAAGAAGTAATTCAGACATTACATGCATTTCAAGGTGTATCTTGATTGAAAGAAATATTTTAGAAAAGGGTGATTAGGTGATACAATCCGTTTAATTCTGCAAATTATTTTAAGAAATTTTTTAAACTCTCTGTTTTAACCAATTCACCCCTCCTCTTGGTTATTTGAGTGTATTCATATTGTTTTTAGTTGTGAACATGGACGAATTCAATTGATTGGTGCATTTGGATGAGATCGATTCTGTGATACTTTTTGATGATACTCATGAATATGCTCATACTAGTGGAAGGAGTGGACGACACTGAAAAAGATGATTGGACGCCACTGTATGTATTATCTAGTCTAGCCCTCTATGTTGGAATTTGTCTTCTATCCAGTGGTGTGTCCAATGTAGTCTACCTATGCATTGTTCAGTCTATTTCAGATGGTTTTCATTAACATTGTTCTATTTAGTAACTGTTTTATCTAGCTGTAACCGTTTTTTGATTATTTTGTTATTTGTATGCTCCTATAAGAGGAGTTAGTTAGCAGGGTCCAAGTAAGTGAGTTAGAGATAAAGCTTCTGAACCCAATGTCATTGCATATATTATTTATGTTATTCACAATATAGTTTCCATTGTTGTGTTATCTCTCTTATCCTTCTATATTTTGTTTTCCTTATCTGTTTCTCAGTTTTAAACCCAACAAATTGGTATTAAAGCTCCGATTTAGATTAGTTTTGCATATACTTCTAGGTGGGTCTAGGTCATCAGAGATCAATCATTTTATTTTTATTCTCGGTGCATCTTAAAGATTTGACAAGAAGATAATAAACACAATAGAGATTGAGAAATTTACAAGGAAGAATAGACTTGGGAAAGGTTCATCTTTGAAGTGAAAGCTACTACAACCAATTGCTATAGTCAAGATTAGCTCCTTTGCAACCCAATGCCCTCTGTTAATTCCAATTCCAATTTAATTAAGTTGCAAGTTTATAATGCATACCTCCCAAGTTCCTTATTATGAAATTTCTAGTGGAAATAATGCATACCTCCCAAGTAGTAAGAATATACTTGGTTATTATCATGATTCAACATTGGACCTTGAAGAACAAATTCAAGTAAAGCAACAACCTATGATGGAGAGTCAGGTGTTACAAAAACATTGAAATTGAATGTCCAAGCCCAACCAAATGATGAAACATTGTTCACGTTGACTATTCTAACACAATTTATTTTGGACTGCGAATTCTTTTCAATTGCTAAGTTTACAACACTAACTATCTCTTTGGAAATCCTTAAGAAGGGTTTAATTGTTAAAAGAGGATAACCATTGTGAGTTTTAATTAATAATATTTTTACTTATTTATTTAAATTCACCATTCGTATTTCTTTTATAATTTTAAATTTTTATTTATATTTTTAAATTTTATTTTAATGGAAAGATTTTGTACACAATACCGAAAAGTTTCTTACCTTAATTATTTTTATTTTCTTGAGTTTAATACGAAATGACGTAAATATCCAAGAGCACATAAATTAAAAATAAAAACCCTGAAGACAACATCAAATACCTTTACGTTAACCATCTTCCTCTGTTGGCACGCTGCTAGAGAAGTTCGGTGCCGCAATCGTCACGGCCCAAAATTGCATTTTTCTATCGATGTATGTGGAACAAATTTATGATTCTACATCTCCTTTTTCTCTCCACAATTCTTGTTTATTTTGAGTTTTTTTTTTATGATTTAACGGTAATGGATATCCAGTAACCTCCACAACCCTGTGCCGTCAACCACCCTCCACCGCGCCGTCGAACACCCCGTCTGCGGTCTTCGTCTCACCACTGCAGCGCCTCGCACCAGAGCACCAGGCCGTCGGAGCAGGTTTTAAGCTCTGACCTCTGAAGACTGATCTGTTTTTTTTTTTTTTTGTTTTGTTATTTATTCTGTTTTTGTGATTCTGTTTTGGGTAATCCTTATTGATTGGATCTGTGCCCCCTCTCCTCAACATCGTTTTCTGTTCTCTCCTCAACAAAGCCTTATTTGGTCTTTGTATTATTTTATTGTATGAGCCATTGTTTGGGTTTTAAGTTGCCACTCTGTCGTGGTCTGGAGAAGGTTTCGATTGTTATTTAAGCTCATATTGAATTGTTAAGCTTTGAGCTCTGGTCTTACTTTTATCTTGAGTGGTCAAGCATTGTTTTAGCTTTTGCTCTTGATGGTTAAGCTTTATTGCTTCTGCCTTATGCTGGTTAAGCTTTATTGCTTCTGCCTTATGATTTGTGCTTCTGCCAAGTGGTTAAACTTTCAAGAGTCTGTTCCTAGCACTCCTCAAATACTTATTGACTGGGTATGAAATTTTCAATTTTTAATAGAATCCATGTCATGCAGTTCAATTAATGATTTACTGATTCGACCATTGACCCAGTGCTTTCACTGGGTTGATTGCCAGTTCGGTTTACAAAACTTTGCTCAGAGTTTTTTATTAATCCTATATTGATTAGTGATATGATTAAAGAGTGCAATTTTTATTTTATTTTATTTTTTTATATTAGTAACTTGGCAAGTTCAATTGAAAGTTTGGACTTCTACTAACCATAGTGTAACATTGCTTCCCTTTTTCCTACATTTTAATCTATATACCATAGTTATCAATCCCGGATAGCGGAGCGGAGCGGCCTCCCTCAAACCTGGGATAGCGAGATAGCGGATAGCGGGATGACCGCTATTCTAATGCTTTTATATAGAGTGTATTTCATATTAATAAAATATAATAAAAGGAAAATCATAAACACAAATTAATAGATTATCTCTAGTTGGCATTAAAACACAAGTCCAATTTTTAATTAAAAAAATGAACCAGAAGGAATAAAATAAGCAATAAAGGGAGTGCAGGAAGCAATCTGGGGGCCCAATAAAAAAAAACACTAATGTTATTTATAAAAAAACTCTTTCTCTCCCAACCCGTGAGACATCGCTCACTTCTTCTCGATTTCTCTCTTTCTCGGTTGAGCACGGTGGAGGCAGAGGCAGAGGCGCAGAGCGTGACCCTTGGAGGCTTGGACTCGTCACCGACGACGGTGGAAGAGGAGCTGGATCCGACCTTCTTGATCTCCTTGACAGCATCCATTCCCTTGACGACCTGTCCAAACATGACGTGCTTTCCGTCGAGCCACTCCGTCTTCGTCGTGCAGATGAAGAACTGAGATCCGTTGGTTCCGGAACCAGCGTTCACCATGGAGAGGATGCTGGGAGTGGTGTGCTTCTTCACGAAGTTCTCATTGGCGAACTTGTTGCCGTAGATCGACTCGCCTCCAGTGCCGTTTCAGGCGGTGAAGTCGCGGACGCGTCACCGCGATCGCGCACCCCGCTACCCCCCTGTAGCGGGCGCAACAGCCACAACAGTAAAACGCACCGCTACTCTACCCATTGTAGCGGTGCATGCCCACTTCGCCGCGATCCCGGCCGCAACGACCGCTATTGATAACTATGCTATATACTTTGCTAATTTTACCTCCCTTTGTTTATTGTCTTAACTGATTTAACCTCCCTTTGTTTATTGTTTTAACTAAGGCTCATAATTTTAATTTAAATAACTTATGAGCATTGGCCTTTATCTTTATATTTCTGCATTGTTTTGCTTGTTTATTTAGATATTTGATATTTCCTATCTGTAACTTGTAACTTTGGGGGCTATGTATTTTGTTATGGTAAACTTCTTGCATGTGTGGCTAATAACTGTGCATGCTTTGTGTTCTTCATCAATACGGTTTTTGACTTTTTGTGTTTGCTTAACTTTGATAAGATCAAATCATTTGAATGATTAAGATGGTACTATGTTTTCAAAAATAACATGAGAGCTATATTTGATTACTTTATGCTATTAAGTTTTTATGAACATACAGATTGAACGATAACCAGTTGGATAATACTGATAGTACATAACACGGAGAACACATAGTTAACTATATGACTATATGCATATGCCTGGAATTCAAAGCGGAAATCACATAGTGGTTGAAACAGAATAATAAGAAATGTGTATATGGAGAATGAAATGGGATACGAATTAGAGGAAGAAAAATGACAGAAAAAATATACCAAAAAATAGAGTAAAACAGGCAAATTTGGAAAGAACAAAACTATGTAAAACAAGATGAGAGAATAAAAGAGGAAGAAAAAACTAAGGACAACTTTGATTTCAATTTTCAAAAACTGTTTTTAGTTTTCAAACAAAAAGAAAAACTTGTTTAATGGCCATTAAGCTGAAGAGATACAAAAACTGGTTTAATTTCGCATTTTCTATATGCCTAAGAGCTGATATATTGCTGGTGATCTTTTGAGTTATTTAGAATGAAGCAATGAAAGTGGAAAAAGAGGGAAGGGACCTTGTTGGAGAGAAATAAGTGAGATGTTGAACAGACAAGAATATATTACCCCAGGCCCAAGTCTTTTGTACCGACGCATATGATTGATACGGAAGTTGATTAAGCTGAAGAAGGTTGAGAACTCTCTCAATTAAGTGTCAGTAGAAGCTTAAGAGGGATGAGGGATATGGAAGAAAATTATATAAGAGGATTAGAAAACATCTATAAGCTGTTTCTGTATTTTGCATTTTAAACCACTTGTTTTGGAAACAATTTTCTAAACTTAATATATTTTAGATAAAAATTGACTGTTAAATAAAAGAAAATTGTTTTTTAAAAAAGTTTTTAAAACAAAAAAAATGAGAAGTAAATAAAAAAAGGCCCTTAAAATTTGGAAGAAACAGATGTGAAACAATAAAAGGAAAAAAGAAAGAGGGAGAGATTGAAGGAGAAGAATGGAACAAAAAGGACTATTACTTGAGGAGCTTAGTTGTCAGGGAATTGCTGGAAAATGGATGGAGATGAAAAGGAGGAGTGGTGGTTGGTTCGCTTCCTTGCGTGATGAGAAAGTTTACATAATGTGTAACTCGTAATGTGCAAAAGCAGAACTTAATGTGGAGGAAGTAGGACAGGGACATTGGGCTTAGGGATAAAAAAACATAATGTGTAACTCACAATGTGCAAAAGCAGAACTTAATGTGGAGGAAGTAGGACAGGGACAGTGGGCTTATGGATAAAAAATGAACATTGGGGCTGAGAATTAAAATGTAACATGCAATCCAAACAAAAAACCTTGTGCAGCCCAAATGTGTCTCTGCTTGGGAGTAAAAAAACATGTTTTTGACATAACAAATGGGAATCTGGATCCATGACAGAGCAAAACCTGCAATGGCGGTGGAAGAACCCGTGGCAGCCAATCAATCATGTTGAGATTTCTTTTCTTGTGGAAGTCGCACCACTTTGCCATTGTGATTACACTGCAGTTTCCACTATTGACAAAATACAGTACCCACAATAAGCTAAATAGGAAAAACTCAATTTTAACACTACTTGTTGTATTGTTAAGGTGGATGTGTGGCTATACGAAGATGAACAAGATAAAAAATGAGGATATTCGACGAAAGGTATCAGTGGTACCGGTGTGTGAAAAGATGAGGGAGCATAGATTGAGGTGGTTTGGGCACGTTATGAGATGACCAATGGATGTTCCCGTAAGAACAAGAGTTTGTTACCAAGAGTTCGACAGAAAGAGAGGTAGAGGTCGACCGAAACTTACCTGGGGAAAGGTAGTTAAACACGACCTAATGGAGTGAGATATAGATCGGCGGACTATATGTCTTAGGACGGAGTGGAGAAAAGTTATAAGCTTGGTGGAAGATTAAACTCATTAGTAGTTCTATGTTCCAGTAGTTCCCTTGTTTTAGTTCTTTTCCTCTTCAATTTTTTCCCTCTTCCTTTCACCCCTATTTTATTTTAGCTTATTTTTCTTCTCTTTTGTCTTATTTCCACTTTTTTTCTTCCCCTCCCTTTCTCTTTCTCTGTCTTATTTTCGATCTATCATTGGGTTTATCTACCACCGACCCCAATTAACTTGGGTTAAAGGTGTTGTTGATAATGTTGATGTTGAACACTACTTATTGTATCTTCAGGTTTGGAAACCTCATCTTTCATGTTCTTATGCTATCATTCTTTAGAATTGCATGTGTTCGTATTGCTTCTATAACCTTAATATTTATCATTTGATGAATTTATTTATTTCAAATTGAGATTCTAACATAGTAGGAGATGAACATGAATATAAGCAAGTAGGAGATGTATCATCAAAGTTAACTACAGTGACACATGCAATGAAATATAGGTTTTTTGTTTCACTATTATGTATACCCACTAAAAAAATCCAACTTGTACATGAGACTTTATTTACTTAAATTTTTCATATTATTGTTTCATTATTTTGCTGAATTATCCTTTTATTTTGTTATGTCAATGCATGAAAAGATAGAACACCAGTTATTTGTGTGATTGCCATGACCTTAGTTTGGACAAATCTTATGAGAAAGGAAATAGACAATTCCTTTCTTGCTGGATGAAAACTGAGCAAAATTAGTGAAGGTCATGCTTTATGCTGCTGGTGCTTTAATTAGTTCCAATGACTGAAAGTACACTCATAAATATTGTAATTGTTTATTTGAGTTGCATTTAATATTTCAATACAAATATTAAGGCTGGATCCCCCTTTTCTCCCTATTTGATTTTGTGTACATGTGATATTTTTTTTAATGACTTGTACATGGTGTGGACTATGGTTATCTTATTCATTCAGGTTCAACCCAACCAAGTGTGGTGTGAGGAAGAGGTAAAAAGTAACAAAGAGGGGAAAGAGATAGGAAGAGATGTCTAGGACGCTAGTGCAGCCAATAGGACAGAAGAGACTAACAAATGTGGCAGTGGTGCGTCTGAAGAAACATGGCATGCGCTTCGAAATCGCTTGCTACCCTAACACCGTCCTCTCTTGGCGTTCTGGCGTGTAAGCCCCTCTTTTCATTATTTTTATTTATATACTGCACAATCTCCTAATTACCAATTATCATTTAAAATTCTATCAACAGGGAAAAGGACCTGGATGAAGTGCTGCAGTCCCACACTGTTTATACCAATGTTTCAAAAGGGGTTCTTGCCAAGTCCAAGGATTTAATTGCAGCTTTTGGCACCAATGACCACTCCAAGATTTGCTTAGATGTGAGTAAGGAAGCCTCACTTCAAAAGTTTATAATAACAACAACAATAACATTTTATTTTTTGTTTGAGGGATAGATTTTAAAGAAAGGGGAGCTTCAGGTAGCTGGGAAAGAGAGGGAATCATTGTTATCGAGTCAGTTCAGGGATATTGCGACCATCGTGATGCACAAGACTTACAATCCTGAGACTCAGCGTCCATACACTATCAGTATGATTGAACGCCTCATGCGGGAAATCCATTTTGCTGTTGATCCGCACAGCACCTCCAAGAAGCAGGTCTCTTCCCATCACTCTCTAAATGATTTCATCTACAATCTTCTCATTTATTTACCTGTTACAATGATGTTATGATGTGACAATACAAGTTATGGAAGTTGTATTCGTATTTATATATAATACAGGCTCTGGAGTTAATTCAACAGCTTCAGAAGCACTTCCCTATAAAACGGTGTCCGTTGAGAATACGTGCTACTGCTCCTGATGACCAAGTGCCTGAACTTTTAGGAAAGCTGAATGAATGGAATGCCACTGTTATTTCTAAAGAAGGATCTTCTGCTCAGTTATCTGTTGTAAGTACTTGATATTTCTCCTATAGTTGTAGACAAGTTTAGTTCCATGGGTCAATTCCATTTTCAATTCAGTGGTACTGGTTTTCTGATTGCTCAGTCTTGCCATATCATGTCTAAAGTGAAACAAAAGATGACTATGGTTGGTAGTTTTAAAGAGGTCCTTGTTATGTCTTCTGTGGGTGTTTGGGTAAACCACTTAATTAAGCTCTTCTCTAATAGAAATTTATTATACGATAGCTTATTCATAAATTTGACTATAAAACCTAGTGAAAATGTGAAATAATTTTTGCATAAAGCATGTTGAAATAAGCTAAAAAGAGCTTATAAGAAAGTCAAAAGCCACTTTAAAAGCTCAAATAAGCTTTCTAGAAGCTAACAAAAGAAGGCCATCTTTCAAGTAGTTGTGTTGATGATCTAACCATAGGATTTGGTCAGTAACTTTCTCTCTTGGTATTCAGTTGTTTCTGTTAGCTAATTATGATGAATATTTCGCATGTCTTTGTCATTTCTTGTTAGTTATAGACATATTCAATCTGCAAAACAAAGACGAGTACTAACCAAAAAAAAAAAAAATCACCTCTAGTTTGGAGTGTTCCATGATTCTCCATTTTCAAATGCTAGGTATCCCTGTTTACAACTAACGGTTGTAAATACTATTTTTTCCAAAAATTGTGTGGGTTGGTCTTTCTGCATATAATATGTATATGTTTATGGTTAATCTTGAATCTGCAAATATGTTTAGGGATATCAATATAATCTCTGATTGGATTTGGATTGCAGATTTTTGAATTGGAACCTGGTCTATATAAGGATTGTCATGACTTTGTTATGAATAAGATGCATGGAAGATTTGAAGTTCTTGCACACTCTCTTTATGTGGAGGGGGATACCCAAGTGGAGCAATACAATGATTATGAGGATATACCTGAAGCCTTGCCCAAAGAAACTTATGATTCTGTGCTTGAACTGAATGAGAAACTTCAAAAGCAAACAATTTCATCTACTAGTAGGCCTACCGAGAGACAACAAAAGCAAAACAAGTGCAGCACATGTAATGTTTCTTTTGATGACTCTAAGCTGTACAGGGAACATCAAAAGAGTGAATGGCACAAGCACAATATCAAGCGTAAGACAAGGCAACTCCCACCACTTACTGAGGAAGAGTGCATGGCAGACATGGAATTGGGTGATTCAAAATCTGATTTGAAGGATTATTCATTTTAAGATGATGATAAGTGTGTTGGTGTAATCACATTATTGAAGTCTTGTGTGTATACTTAGGTCAATTTTGTCAGCATAATCTGGGTTATGGTATAAACTATTCACATGGAAAATCAAGTATGGTGCAATACAAATTGCAAAGACTAATGCATTTCGATTTTCTTTGTCTGAGTATTTTAATGTACCAAGTAAGTGCAACTAAAGATGGTTGTATGCAGGTTTGCTTCATCGAGCGGTTGCTGTGTAAGGAAATGAAGCAGATTGTCTACTGTACTGTTTCTTATCATAGTTGACCGGTCTGATGCTCTCTGCTAATATTTGGCATGAATGATGAATTGAATTTTTAGCGCACTAAGAATTTGCCTAGAGGCTAATATTAAAGCTTTTTTTAGGTTTGTACAATAATGGCATCCGAGACTTCCAAAATTTTCACGAATAGAAGCACGGCAGACTTTTGCACTTTCGTTGTTTTAACTAGAACAGGGTTTTCAAACTGTAAATTAGTATGCAGCACAATTGGGCTTAGCAAAAGAGTACCATTTGAAGCATCATGGTTACAAATTTGCATGGCTTAATGGACATTATTGACATATCAATGAATAATCAACTATCTTCTTGAATAAAAGGGTGTTGTAGTAGTTGGGCAGCCGAACGACGTAAAAGAGGGTCTCTTTGTAAGCAAAGTTTAAAAAAAATATTGTGCATCCTCTGAAAGATGAGAAGGAATTTGCGGTAATCATTGCTGTTTGCAAATTTGAACATTGCAGCAACCTGTGAAAGGCGTGACGTGAGATGAGGCTCAACAAAGAAATCGACATATGCGTATGAAAATCATATTATCATACACATACCCCTTTATACTTGCTCCAAGGTGGCTTTGTTGTTGCCATTTCAATAATTGTACACCCCAAGCTCCATACATGAACAGCAAGGCCAACACAACTTGTATTCAGAATCACCTAAATGAAAATCTTCTTATATAGGAGATAATAATTGACACTGTAGAAGCAAATGATTGTTCAGAATCAGAATAAATTAATACCTCAGGTGCCATCCAATGAGGAGTTCCTTGGAAAGAATGAACAATAGTACTTGATGTTACCAGAATTTTGGAGGTGTAATGGTTAATTAAGAGATACCAATAGGTGATTGAAATTGTGAGATTTCATGAAAATATATTTAATATGAAGCTTCAGGAAGAAGATATTAACATGGTTTGTGAAACGACTCATTTTTTTTTCTTCGCTTATTACCCTTTTTCATAAAGAAATTGTTTTATTCTATAAATTCTTTTTTTTCTTCTTTTCCTAAATTAATTCTAAATGAATTAATTATCATCAAACGTTTTTAAGTTCGAAATAATATACAGTCCAACATACAGTTTGATATAATACAGTCCAAAATACAGGCCAACAGACTAATCCAAAGTCTAATACAAATTACATATTATCAGAATAAACACAAGAAACAAAATATAAGCAATCCAAGCTTCCTCATCACATCTTCTTCATAACCATCCATTGCTTATGCTTCACTGTTCCTCTGCTCTCCCAAATAAATTTGGGGTCATCACAGGTGTCAACCACAAACACAAAATAGGATAAGTTTATGATAAACATAGTTAAATAAAAGAATACATCCATAACTGACCATAATAACAATCATAAGACAAGATGCATGATAGATGCATGATTCTTTGTTTAAATGATGCATGTTCCTCTCAATTTCTCATCACATGGTACCATAGTCAAGATAGCCCCACTCTCTCTGTGGCACAGAACTTACCCATTCAGTCAGGGTAGGTCAGTGTTGCAATAAGAAGGTCACCTCCACCCATGTGATCATCATGGTGGTGTGGTCCTCACTGCCACTACCCTCCAGCTCATACTCCTTTTGTCTGAACGCATGGACTCAGTTAAGCTATCTGACACACTTCCTCTTGAAGTAAATAACATGGATTAACCCCCACCGGCATATACATATGAAACATGCATGAATGATTCTCTTTTTATCTCATATTTAATCTTTAATATTACTCGTCACTTTATATCTCATATGTTCAAATTTTCAACATGGAACTAACACAGAGTTCAACATGTAAAACTTCTTCCACTGATCACATAAAACTTTATAAAAGCACTCAAGCATACAACTAGAGTTTAACTCCATAATTTCTCAAAGACAAGTCATAATACATCAAACTCATAAACTTTAATGAAATAATTCATTAGGTTACTATAAACCAAATCAATTATTTCCTTAATTATAGTCATAATACATAAAATT
>PYAF01000984.1:128909-208401 GCA_007407185.1 Glycine tomentella | reverse complement strand
ACATCAAACTCATAAACTTTAATGAAATAATTCATTAGGTTACTATAAACCAAATCAATTATTTCCTTAATTATAGTCATAATACATAAAATTTAAGTTACTTAATCATTCACCCATTTAACTAGATTCAAATTATTTATTCCAACAATTATTCCTTAAGCTAATTTCAACTCACTCACTCAACTAATCATTCATTACCGAAACTTTATCTCTTTGAAACATTTCATCGAACACATGGTAAGCAAGGCTTAATTCTTTATGGAAATAAATGAGAATCTTAGCATAATTAATATCTAAACCATATTTATCATAAAGCTTCCCCATACCTTGCTTTCTTCTTGAAATTTTGACAACCTTCCTCCAAATACTCCTAGCTTTCACGTGAGATTCCTTAGGATGGTGGGCCTTTGTTTTGTTTTTAATGCAAAGTGAAAAGGATGGGAGATTGAAGTGGGGTTTTGCACGTGAACTTACCTTAAAGCTAGGCTTCATTTTTGGTCCCCACCATCTTTTTTATATGGTTGTTGAATTTGCTTTTGCTACAAATATCTCTTAGGCTTATTATTACTTAACTTTCCAATTGGTTTCATCTTATTGGCTAGTAGTTTCTCACTTTACAAGTGTCTTTGTTCTTGAAAATTCTATAACCTCCTCCTTGATTCTCATTTTGCACGTGAACTTTGGCAAGGCTAGGATGCATCTCCCTTTGTTTTTCTTTCTCACGTGGAATAGCTATGTATTGGTAGATTTTTGTGCTTTGTCATAAGAATATCTCTTAGGTAATGATAACCTTGCTTTCTATGTGTTCCAATCACAAGGCTTCTAACTTTTTAACCATATAAGTGTCCATTTTCTTGAGTTTTCTCAACACTTCCTTATTTTTCTTGATGTCACACGGCCATAGCTTGGGTTTGGATAGCAAACTTTCCAATTTTTTCTTTTTCACGTGGAATGGCTAGCTTTTAGGGAAATTTTGTGTTTTTCCTTCATGCTTTACTTATTATGTATGAATAAAATTGTTTCTAGTTTTTTTAGGAAAGCCTAATTCCAAATGTCTTCTTAGGAATAAAATTCTAAAATTATTTAGAGACTAACTTAAACCTTAGTAGTACTTTTAGGATGTTATTTAAGCTTTTCTCAAGTGGCTTTATCTTAATCCTTATTGGTCCATTTTGATTTTAATTAGTAAAATTACTAAACTAACTTATTAAAGAAGTCTATTCCTCCTATAATTAAGAGAAAATTCTATGGATTGTATCTTTCCTTTTCCAGTGTTTTTCTGAGGCTTGAGTTAGTCTGGATTGAATTCTTTTCAAAGTATCTTCCAAAATTCCTAAAAATTGTAATTTATAGTTTCTTTTCATTAACTATATTAATAATTTATTATCTAGGAGCATACTGTACTTTTATCAGGGTCTTATAGAATTACTGAGGCTATTTGACTTGTTCAGGATTGAAGGATATTTTTGTAATTTTCAAAAATGTACAGGGGCATTTTCGTCATTTTTACTAGAAATGCATATTAATAATCTTATAAGAAAATTCACACATTGAAATATGAGGTGTTACATTTTGCCTTGCCAAAATCAGCAACCTTGATTATACCATTAGGATCTACTAGTATGTTTGAGCCCTTGATATCCCTGTAGGATTGCACACATTTTTCTCATACTTAGAACTAGAAATAATCATGTATATAATCATTGTAATATATTATGACCTGTGCACGGTATTTCTTGCATGCAAGTAAGCTAGAGCATGAAGAATCTGTCTGGTGTAACATTTCATAAGAGATTCCTTGAAAGGGCCATATTCCTGAAGCAATTTGTGAATTGATCCACCGGAGACATACTCTAAATATAGGGACAGCTTCCCTTTCCCCTGCACCAGATAATTTGATGGTTTAGTTTATAAATGGTCTTTGAAATTAATGTATGTTATAGGATATTTCTATCTCTATATAGTACTCTTGTGCTTTGTAATTATGCTATAAAGCAAGCTTTTGGGCTAGTTATCTATGCATGTAAGCCATCTAAAAAGTATTGCAAGTTCATTCCTATAGTCTCAGTTAATGTTCCCATTTTGAAATGAACACTAATGCAAGTTTGGCTTTTCGTTTCAAAGTTTTAATTGGAGTATGATTTAAGTTGTTAGAAAAATAAAGGATCGATTGCAAATATACCACCAAACTTTTATTATTTTACAAATTTTATCATTTAAGTTTTATTTTCATGAATTATCATTTAATTTTTAACATTTCACAAATTTTATTATCCAAAATTTTTATTTTTGTGTATATGTCATCAAGTTGGTAACAAAATTATGTTGTTATATTTTTAACTTCTTTATATTTATGTTAGCGATAATAAAATGTACAAAAATTAAAAATTTGGATGATAAAATTCAGAGTTGAGAAGCAAAATTTGTCACTAAACCAAAAATAAATTAAGTTTTTGAAACATGTACAGATAAGTAAATAGTAATTTTAGTTCCTAAGTTTGTAAGACATTATATTAATCCCTGAATTGAAAGAATCAGAGTTTACAAACCACCCACATTACCCACTGCACTACACAGGATCTTATGTTATACCACCAACCTTTAAAACTTTCTGCTTGTTTAATATTATTTTAGAGAAGCAAAAAACTTAAAAGATTAAGAAATATTAACGATAACTTACAACTTATAATGCGTTAATCAAGTCTAGCTCTCGTGAGCTTGATTTGATTTTCTTACATTTCTTTCCTTAAATCAAACTTGCAAAATTAAGACAAACAATATAAGAAAACTAATCTAACTCATAGAAACCTTTTTTTTTTTAATGAGCATAGAAGCCAAAATTAATCGCGTCATGAGTTGTAATATTTGGTGTTACCAACGCCGACCTGCATTTAGTGTGAGATTTAACTTCCTTAATATTATTTTATAAATTAGGTAAACAAAAACTCGAAGCATTAAAAGGTTAGCAGCGACATCTTATAATTACACCTTGTAAAGGAATCAATTTCTAACTTTTGTGAACTTGATTTAATTTTCTTTTTTTTTGGTGGAAAAAAACTTGATTTAATTTTCTTACAGGTACACAAGTTAAATTTTTTCCCTAATGATTATTTTTATGTTTTTAATAATTATAGGAGAAATATGTTATTAGTAGACATAGTTGCCAAAAGTGCTTATGTTTTTAAGTAAATAGCAAATATAGTCTCTAAAATTGCATTTTACTGTCATTTTAATCTTTGAAATTAAAAAATAATCAAAGAAGTCTTTGAAATTTTTTGGATTTCATTTTAGTCCCTCAAATTAAATCATTTTCTCATTTTAGTATATAAATTTATGTTATTATTACCATTTAAATCAAGGGTGGACCCACGCTGTAACGACCCGTCTCGTCGCTACGATATGAATAACTCTTAAATCATGCAGATCTCAGTTTTAATAAAAACTCCATTAATTTGATTATGAAAATGATGATAAATTTTTCGTGGTAATACAATTATCATACAACGGAACAAATACATAAATGGATACATATGGATGTACATTTAGAACTTTACATATTACTCACATGTCAGAACATAATCTAGTTGTATTTACAAATATTCACGTCTGCAATCACATGACCAACAAAAAGAATCAAGGGGCTAACTAAGAAAGAGTTGATTAACAAAACACAACTATTTTCCAAAATGAATTCTAACGTTATCACGTTGGTTCAATGACTCCAATCAAAAAGAAGATCTTCCTCCTAGGTCACCTACTACTGCTCATCTACTCCCACAAACGAAGGTTCGTGATCATCACACGTACCAACCACACGGTACAACAAATGCAAATGTGAGTTTATTATATAAAATCAACAAACATCAGATAGCAGCAATTGGGAAGGAAACAATTTTACCCATCAAAATCATTAACAAAATTCCATGATTCCAATACACACTCAACAAACCAATCATCTGATGTATTTCACAACTCAAACATTCATGCATAGAATGATGCATGCACCTGACTCATCTATCAGCATGCAATGTGGTACCAACTCCTAGAAATAGCCTCTCACAGGAAGAAATGATTCACCGACTATCAGGGCCACCCTGTCGTGCACTGGTCATTCCACCACCCGATGATCAGCCAGCGTCACTAGGGAATTCCAAACCTGATGACCCCTTAGTACCTGCGTTTCCAGTCCACTGAAACCCACAGGTACGTCAGTGCCTTCATTCTATTTCCACACATACAAATGAAGTATGAAACATAGGCATCATCAATGCATGACCCGACTAGAAACAAATCCTTCCTCGCAAGGGTAACCCATCATGCACCCCCCATGTACATACATAACGCACCAATGTGGGCTCACCGATGCACTGACCGTGGCTAGGAACAAATCCATCCTCGCAAAGGTAACCAACTGGTCATTGCATCCCACATGTACATACACAGCCTACAACCATGGGCACTATCAATGTATGACCTGGCTAGGAACAAATCCTTCGCCGTAAGGGTAACCCGTCATACACCCCCTGTTGCGAAGCGGCAAGTGCACCGTTCATTTCAAGTAATAAAGTGAGTACGTAGAGTATCATCTTCACAGGGATTGAGGCACAAATTTTATCGCAACTTATTATCTTAAAATTGGAAGACAAATAATATGTTTTGAAGAGAATATAATTGGATTTTAGAATTATGAAAATTAAATAACTGAATAGAAAATTAATGAGAATTCAAAGTTTTAATTAAATGTTATGTAGTAGTGAGAAATAATTGTGGTCAGAGCACCTCTACTTCTGATCCCTACCTTCTATATGCAGATTGGTGATTGATTTCAATTGTTATAATTGCTCAGAGGATGTATTTGATATAATTTAGTTAAATCCTAATCCCGTAGTAATTTAACCATTTAACCAACTCGAAATCCTAATTCATTAGTAATTCCTTATTAAGTTAAGCATTAGGAAAATACATCAATTATTCTGTAATTGTCCATCCCTATCTTTAGGTAATGTAACAACTATTATTCTATCGCTATCATAAATCAGAGTTCCAACATCCCTATTGTAAACTCTAACCCTCAGAACCTTAATAGAGTGATCAATTCTATTAAGGCGAAAGCAATATAAGCACAAGATAGAATAAAACAATCATAACATAAATCTCAATACCAATTTAATCCAGAGGAGTTCACATCAGTTTTTGGCTCTAACCACAATAAGAGAAGTTAGCCAAACATGCTCATAACTAACCTTAAGTGCAAAACTAGCATGTATCTAGGAGAGAATTACAAAGAAAGTACAAGAATTATCAGCTGCTTCGTCTTCCTTTGATCTTCTTGTACTGACTCTAATCTTCTCTCTGCGTTTCTCCTTGTGTTTTCGTGTGTCTCCCACCGTCCAAAAGTGCCTTTTATTTCTTTTTCCACGTCCTTGTATTTAATTAGGGTAACTAAACCTCTACTTCTGGCGTTCTATTTCAATGCCAAATCAGTTAAATCTGAAGTTGCGTGTTTCTGGCGCTACTAGCGTGAACCTGGCGCCATTGGCGTGGCTTTACAGAGAAAAATAAGGCTTCTCTGATTAATGGCGCTAGCAGCATGGGATCTCACGCTGATCGCGTGAGATAACTGTGGAGAACAGGTCCTTCAAGCATCTGGCGCCAATAGCGTGAAGCTGGCGCAGCTAGCGTGGGCAGGCAAAGAGCATTGTTATCTCCTCTTGCTTCTTTTCCTCTCTTTTTGATTCCTAAACAGCAAAGTATGAATAAAATAGGTAATAAACCAAGAATTGATGACACTTACCTCATTCTATCCTATATTAATAATTTATGATTGAATTATTGATCTATTTAACCTAAAAACTATTGTATGCTAGCAACATATCACCCCCCATGGGTATCCATGTATATTCACACACAATGACATTGTTCACATCACCATTATCTCTCATCAATGTCATTATCAACCTCAACATCATATCATCTCAATATCATCATCATGCATATCAGTATCATCTCATTTGAACATCATCAACTACATCAACATTATCTCATTTAAATATCATCAACTACATCAATGGCATCTCAATTTCAATATTATCAACAACATTACAAGCAATCACATTTCACATCTATACATAATACATATGCCTGAGACTCACATTTCCTAGGTCTTCAGACAACCCAAATTTTATACATTCACAATTCATTATATCACAAGGCTGATATTCTTAGGAAAATTCTAAATTAAAGAGGAGGACTACAATATATAAAACACATTCTTATGTCCATTACAATATTTAATAAAGAATTAAATAGAAGAACACATTATAAAATTTTGGGCAGAGTCTCCTCTGTAATTAAGACTTTTCCTAAAAATCCAATCATTACAACAACAATATTGTTTACAGTTATATCCATCAACAAGCCAATTAATCGCATCCCATTAGTTAAAAACACAAATTTTCTTGAAAACGAGCACACACAGGAACAAACACGCATCAATCATAAAGACATCGCATCTCATTAGTTAAAAACTTAGTTTTTCCTTAAACCAGCACACAGCAAGGACAGGTAGTTATCTTCATAGTTGGGCTCCCTGGCCCCTAACTATGGTATCTAAACTATCGCCAAAATAATAAACTTCTCTTACCTATCTAGAGGTTCTTCTTGTTACAGCCTAGCGGTGTTGTTTCGTGATCCTTCGAATATGCGTGCTTATCCGAACGTAGAGCTCTATATACCAAATTGAAGATAACTTAGTATAGATTTCAAAGACAAATTTAACATTAACATTTGGGGTCAAATATCCACTCATATTTAAAAAGAGGCTAAAATGGTGTTTTGGAAGTTCACATCAAAAGACATCATTTTGAAATTTCGATCACACCAACGTGACCAGGGTTCAACAAGGATCACAGAAATGACATGAATTTCTTAAAAATGAGATTTTTACAACATCTCATTTTCAAAGGGTTTTTCAAAGGAAGTGTAAAACTTCCAACAACGATACCCAAAACACAAAAGACACTAAGAGAAGCTTAAACTAGCTAGAAGAAGACAAAGGAAACCAAGGTTACCTCAAAGAAATCAAGAAAGTAGGATTGAAGTCTTCTTTCTCTACCGAAACTTCGAGAAGAGTTTCGAAGATTTCGCTTCAATTAAAGTGTTCCTCTTCGTGCGATGGTCCAACGGCAAACGACGGTGCCCCGTGGTGGTCTCCGGTGGCAGTGGGTGGTGGAGGAGGATGGTGGGAGGTTGGGGAAGCTTTAGGAGAATGAAAATCCTCCATTTTCATGGTCTGGATGCTCCAGTCCATATTTAACACCGAAAATGCCAGCAAAATTCGTCTGGGCGAGCTGACCTGATTTTAGAGTTTCTGGTTCAGTGAAAAATTAATTTTTCATGCTCCAAAAATTATTTTGACAATCCCAACGGTCAAAAGTTACATATATGGGTTAGGAATGTATCTTTAAAATTTGAAGACGATCCAACGATTAACCCATCCAAAATTATTATTTTACTAAAATAGGTTTTGGGTCAAACTCGGAATCACTCAAATACAACGCATCTCAAACAAACTCCACATAACTTGACCTCTACACCAAGCAATTGCACATGGATAATTCAGATAACATTTCAACTAATTCTAATTAATAAAATTAATCAAATTATACAAGGAATACATCACAGATATCTTAAGTTATCGAAATTTCAGGGTGTTACACATGCTGAAAGTAGGGGCCTATTCTCCCTGAACTTTTTTATACTAATATGTGCTTCTTTTTTTTTTTTACAAACACCAATATATGTGTCATTTTGCTTTTTAAAAATTAATATAAAATATTTTTTTGTTAATGGGCCATTTAAAATTTGTCCTTGGGCCGGACATGTTATATAGGATTGAGTAATCAATTGATTATCTTTTTTATTTTTTTAGTGCTTAGAAACAAGACTACAAGAGATTGAATCCAACAAAATTCAAGGAGTAAGAATATTATTAAAATTAAATAATGAGCACGTACCAGTTCAGTTCCATTTTGCGATGGGAAAGCTGACTTAGTATTGCTACCTCCTGTTCACACGTGGTTATAAACAACTTGCCAAAAGTCAATAACTTTCTTAATTAATATTATTGGGCAAAACAAATAATATAATTGTTTTTTTATGTTTAGTCAGTGGTGGCTGGCTCCATGATGCGAGTCAGCGCCTCAGCGGAGACAATTTACCTTTAAAATGAATCTTATTCATTATTGACTTAAAAATATAACTAAATTTAAATTTGGTTGAATTCACATTCATAAAAGAGTAAAATATATATATAGTTGTTTATATTATCTACTTAGAATTTACTCTAAATCGATATATTCATCCGCCCTCAATTGTATGGACTATGGAGGTCTAACAATGAATATAGGCTTCATCATGGCTATGTGTACATCTAAAGGAAAATACTACTTTTCATTTACCGAAATTTTTCGGTAGGAAAGATACAAACACAATGGACTGTTGGGTCCTATTATCTTGTATATATTTTCCAATTAGAAAATAAAAGGTACCGGAGACGAGTTCAACCCATTTAAAAAGAGAAATAATAATAATAATAATAATAATAATAATAATAATAATAATAATAATAATAATAATAATAATAGATATTTAATATGATAAGAGATAAATAAATACATAGAATGTCGATAGGGTATTAAAATATTGATGTCCAAATATCATTAATCTTAATCGACCTTTCTACTCATAGTTATTTTATTTTATTTTTACTTTTTATGTATTTTTAGGCTGAGGCCTTTAATTATATTTTCTATGAAGGGCAAATTTTTTTTTTATGACTAAAATATATTTTTAGTTTTTATTTTTTATATTCAATTTGCTTTCTTTAATCATTTATGTTTTTAAAGGAATTTAGAATGATCATTTAGAAACAATGATTATTTTATGACATGATTTTAAATCATTCTTTTATTGATTTGGGACATGAAAACTTATTTCATTAATTTTTTAAATTTATGTACATCAAAATTATAAAACTCAACTAATATTTGAATAAAAAAGAGTCACAAACATGATAAAAATTGCATGAAAAGTGAATCAAAAGAGCAACTAAAAGATTGAATATATTGGTGTGATGACCATGAAAAATTTAGTTACGCATAACCGTGACAAAAGTTATCATGATCTCGTATTGATATATGAGATGGATCAGATTGTATCTGAGGATGAATTTAAGAATGACATACAGTTGCGCACTAAGGATATATGATATAATTATCTTAGGTCAATATGTAGCTTAAGTGGGAGATTGTTAGGAAATTAAATTTCCTAACATTATTAAAGGCTATATATTGTATTAATAAGTATATTATATTATTTAATATATATTGAGTAAATTAAAGTAATAAATTAAATATGCCTAAATATATTCTTAAGTAAATATAAGATAAATAAGTGAATACCAATGTTGGGTCAATTAGGTATAATGGGAGCTTACTGACCCAACAATAAAGAAAAATATTATATAGGGTTATTGTAAAATCCTAACTAATTTTTTTTACTTATTTAATTACTTACTTATTTATTTACTTATTTTAATTTTTATTATTTTATCCTTTTGTCTTTCAACGAAAAATATAAATTGAGGTAGGAACAAGGAAACTAAAATTTTACAAAGAACGTGTACTAGTAAAAATTCTGTGTCATAAAATTTACAAAAAATATGAAACCACTGATACATTAGTCAATGTATCTATTACAAAAGCTTATACTAGTATAAAACTCTCTTCAAAACTTAGCATAGCTCCTTCAATATATAAACACTATTCCAGGGCTTCAAGGAATCTGACCATGGTTGTCATTTAAGAAAAACATAAAATAAATCTAGTGAGAAATAAATTTCTCAGTAGGCAAATCTAAACCACCAAACGCGTTAATAGGTTAGTAAATAAATCAACATATTATTTAATCCTTCCAATACGTTAGTAAGTTATACAATTCATCAACCACATAAATAATTCAAGAATACATAAAATGCTTCAATGATTGTATGAATGCATGAATGCATGAAATGAAAATGGTCACAGGTGCACATGACCTCTACATATGTATATTATGTAGGAATGCTGCGACCGTCTTACGCTAATCATGCATGAATTTTCATGTATTAGCACCTGATCTCTTATAATATCATAGGCCCGATCTCCAATATTTGAAACTCGGATCATTCTCATAAAATCATAGGTCCGATAATCCAGAAGTTGAAACACAGATCAATCATTTATTTCTCGAAACCCATATCAGGAAAATATTGTTATCACATCAAGATGGAAATTCATTCCTTGCATTAGTAAAATTATATCAAATAAATCTATGTATTATTTAGAAGCTACCAATTTTATAAATATATTATATGGCCAAGACCGGGTTGGTGAATTTAAAATGGTCAGAATTATTTTTAAGAATATAGATATATTCAATATAGACTATAATATCTGGAATAACTATACTCATAATATGTTTAGTCTAGACAGGAAGTTTAGAATAATCGAATTGAATTTCATCTAGTTTGGTTAAATTTTATATATATATATATATATATATATATATATATATATATATATATATATATATATATATATATATATATATAAGGAAACACCGAGAGGGCTGGAATAAGATTTTACGTAAGTTTGCTTCTTACATCCGATTTTTGCATGCTAGGGCGACCGGGGTGAGATAAGGTAGGGTATAGATATGCCTGAAGGAACCGAGATAACCAAATAGGTGTGACGGAAAAAAAAAAAAAAATATATATATATATATATATATATATATATATATATATATATATAGTTGTTGACCCAAACGGCATGCACGAGTTCGTTGAGAATGACACACTCTATGAGGAAAGCTGATTTCGGCTTGCTGGAGTAACTGTGAGTGTCATTTGGTTTGTGCGGCATAACCTTTATTTTATGAAGAATATGGATGACTGTGGAGGTGAACAGGTGTAGAAGTGAGTGTGTATATGAGGGGTCTGGTCATGCCGAGATGCCGAGATCGCTATAATCATGTAAGTATAGGTCTGTAAGGTATAAGAACCCGGCAGGCAAGAGTGCATAGGTGCTGCAGTCTTGTATGACCAGAGGTGCCGAGGTCTTTGTAATGAAGGAACGGAAATCCCGTATTGCATGTGGATGACCGGGTTTGCCGAGATGGGTTTGGAGTTACAGGGTTGCCGCGGTATAGTACCATGGGATGGCCGGCTTTGCATGGTTCTCACAAGGTTTGTGTTAATGCCGAGGTGCAGGGAAATGCCGAGATGATTTGTAAGTTGGATATATTTTCGTGGAAAAAGGAGCATAGCTTTCATGGTTGCTGGAAGTTATGACAAGCTATCCGAGATCTATAAATTTATATGGCCGAGGTCTATGATGGAGAGAAATCCTACATAACAGGTGTATACGTGCCGAGGTGGGTATGTACGAGCTTGAAAAGGGTGTATGGATGGGTGCAGGCTTGCTTTCGCATGGTTTGTGCATGTTAAGTACCGAGATAGCAGGTGTATATGACCGGTCCTGCAGTGGTACCAAAAGGCTGGGTTGTGAAAATTTAGAGTTGCCGAGATGATTTTTAAGGCAAATATATTTACGTGGGAAGTAAGGCCTAACTTAAATGGCTGCAGGAATCTATATAATATCCTGTGGGCCGAGGTATATATATAGATATGCTTCAGTCTACTTTCTGCAGTATCAAGATGCATGAATAGTGAATTTAAGCCGTTAAATTAATTTTTCCGAGGTTTTCTACGTGATTAACCTTCATATATATATATATATATATATATATATATATATATATATATATATATATATATCTAGCCTCCTTTTATTTAAATCTTTTTACTCATTTTGTGTTGGTCATCAGATTATTAGCTCGTAAAATTATTCCCCATCTATATTGATAAGTTAGATGATAACTTCCTGCTTATTATTTCTTGCACCTTATTAAAATATCACCGTATCCTTATAAAAATTAGATTATTAACTAAAATAAATGCTAAATAAAAACTAATAAGCACATAAATTAACCTTAGTTAATTTTTAAATTAAAGATTGAAGTCTAGCCTACCCGTGAAAATTGTGGTAGATTGCTTAGAAAGGTTTTACTTAGAAGTAAGGGATAGAGGAAGTTTAGGAAGAAGGGAAACTGGTAGTGCTCTGCGTGTATATTTTCTGGATGCAGGGGTTTTTATAGTGGTATATTTGGTTGGATTTTAAGGGAATTAATTAAATTACAACCGGGATATGCTTTAGTTTGGTTACCAAGTAATCATTGTTGGGAGATTTTTATCTCTACTAATCATTACAATGTTTCCTCATTAATGTTTTCTATCAACGTGGGAGCTGTTGGAGGCTTTCTTTTGATGATTTGTTCCTCTTAATGTCACCTTAGCTTCTTCAACAGATTTTTAAAGATTTGTGTTATTAGAGGAATTTTTCACGTGGCTAAAGTTTCAGTTTTTGGATGCTAAATTTTGTCCTCATTTTAATAAAATTTATTTTATTATTATTATAATTAAGATCATAAAATATATATATATATATATATATATATTTATTTGAGGATTTTACAGTTATGATCCCTAATAAGTTAAATTAAGTTTCAGTTTTCTTTCTTTTCCATATAGAGAGGATATCTTTTAAGGAGTGATTTGATTGAGGAAGACTAAAGCTCATAAGGAAATGCTAGAAAACATGTATGATTTATTTGTTTAAGAATTCTTGATGATCCAATATGATACTTCTGCAATTTAATTGGGTGATGGTTTTCATCATAAGGATTTAGGAAAAATTTTCCAACATGAACCTCATCCTTTAACTTTAACACTATGACATCCTAAGGTGTTGTTAGATGGAATGATCTTATCAATGTTCATGAATGATAAATAACAACATCTTATGTGATAACACGAGAACACTTACTAAGAATCATCATATCAAAATTAAAATAATAGATGGTTAAAATTAAAATATTTATAAATTCAAATTAAAATTTTATATAACCATCAAATGTACAAAAGATTCAACAAACAAAAATCAAATATATAAAGATCATCTCATCAATTATCACTTCCTAAAAGATGTCAATTAACCCATCCTCATCACTAACATAATTGTCGTTGTCACCGTCTTGACCACCGTTGCAGCCACCACCATGATTATCATCACCATCGTCATCAACTGCAACTGCCACTATCACCACTGTTGTTGATACCACCACCTTCATCATTGTCGTTGCCGCCACAACCACAGCCAATGAAAATTACATTCACTAGACTCTATCATCATATATAATTGTTAGGACCAAAATATATCATTTCGCAAACTTCATGGACCCAAATGAAACCATATAAAGAAATATTAAAGTATCAAAATGAAATCATTTAAAAACATATATGACAAAAATGGAACTATTTAAAATGATGTCGTTTCAATTAACATTTCAAATTATCATCTCAATTAAGATTAACAAATATGTGACAGTTTTATGTTAACATTTTAATGTTTCAGGCAAAAAGGACCAAAACGAAACCCTTCGAAAACATAAAAGACCAAAATGAGACTTTTTAAACTTAATGTACCAAAAGGAAAATATATTTAAATATAAATGACTAAAGTAACATTTAGCCATAAATCAATTTTGGGACATTCATTTGTGGTTTGTACTTGGTCTACTTGAGTTCTATTTTGTATTGAATATTGATATTTTGATGGCTTAAATATGTTTTTCATACCATGGAAATAGGTCATTTTCATATTACTACCTAAAATTCATTTTTTCCAACTAAGTACCTGAAAAAAATTATGTTTCAATGTAGTACCTGCAGTTAGTCTCCTTTTGTTAAGTGATGACGTGGCATATAGAGTGCCACATCATCAAGCCTACTCATTGACACGTCATTACCACATCATTGCCACATGCAAAATACTTAAGCAACGATCCAGATCATGGAGCACTCACCAAATCCAAGGGCTCCTATCTTTCCGTTTCACCTTTCCTCTTCCAGCCAGAGCCACCGTCACCCGCTGCCTGCCATTGTATTAGACTCTCCTAATACACCATTTTCGACTTCCACACAGAATTGCACGATCCATTGATTTGAATTTTCAGGTCTGACTTAAATTTCACGTGGAACAAGTCAAAGCGATTCCAATCAATTTCGAGAACTCCTCTAAGGTGAACTTCGATATTTTCCTGCACTGACTTAGCGATACGTTTCATCTTTCTCAGTGCTTCTTTGATTACCCATTTGTCGATTGCGGACTCCGACAATGACTATGGCGGTGCACACAACACTGGGAAGGGGAACAAGATGTCACCGGGAGCCGGACCGATTCTTGTCGATCGCGAACGTGAGCCGCATCATGAAGAAGGCGTTGCACGAACGCGAAGATCTCGAAGGACACAAAGGAGATGATGCAGGAGTGGGTTTCAAAGTTCATCAACTTCATCACTGGCAAAGCCTCTGACAAGTGCCAGCGCAAGAAGTGCAAGACAATCAATGGCGACGATGACCACCCTCAGCTTTGAGGATTACGTCGAGCCTCTCAAGGGCTACCTCCAGCGCTTCAGAGAAATGGGAGGAGAAGAAAGAGATGACATGTCAGTGAGTAGGCTTGATGACATGACACTCTATCTGTCACGTCATTACTTAACAGAAGCGGACTAACGACAAGTACTACGTTGAAACATAATTTTTTCAGGTACTTAGTTGAAAAAAATGAAATTTAGAAGTAATATGAAAACAACCTATTTTTCAGGTATGAGAAACATATTTTGATTAAGTTTTACATTTATTAGCTTCATTGGACTTAATTGTCGATCATGATTAATTTTTAGATTTTCTCTCAGTTAAACCTATTTTGTCTTCTACAAGGCATATCTAAGCTATAGAGATCAAATTTTGACAATATAGATATCCTTGGAATGCTACAGAATATAATTTATAAAATAAATATAAAAAAAAGTGTTATATACTGATAGTGTAAAACATGTTATACATTCAATCATAATTCATTATAAATGGTAAATTTATTGACTTTTAAAATAATTATCTTAAAGTCATTCAAATTGTAATTTATGGTTCAATAAAAGTATAAAATTATTTTACACCATCTACATACATTAAACTCTAATTTATAACCGTTGTTTGATATTTAAAATTTCTTTTTAACAATTATATTAATAGTCTACTACTTTATGATTATAGATATTTGAAACGTAAAATTATGACGATAATTTTATTCTTAAACATTCCAAATAAAGTTTTATTACTTGATAATTTTATTATAAAAAAATGTAACACCTTACATGTAATTATTTGTAACTTCAATATTTGTATCTTTTACATTCGGTTTTTATCTTGAATAATATCTTTATATTCATTAGTTTTTTTTTATTAACCATGAAAATCAAAGATACTGTGAAAGAGTTTACAATGTCCAATCAACTGAGATAAAAGGGGATTTACATTCATTAGTTTTATCTTACATGTAATTTTTCAAATACACATTTTAGTAAATTATTATAAAGCAACCATTATTCGTATAATAATACATATAAATTTGAAAATTGAAATTTAAAGGGTTAATTAACTTTTTAGTCCTCAAGCTTTCTAGTTTTCAATTTTTAGTCCCTCAATTTTTTTTAACTTTTAGTCCTCCATTAATTTTTTATCATCACTTTTAGTCTCTCTATATTTCTTTGTCCATTTTTAGTCCTTTATTTAATTTTATTACTCAAAATTAGTCCTAAATATAAAATAAATGAGGAACTAAAAATGGATAAAATATGAATTAATTTTGAGTAATAAAAATATACAATGAATTAAAATTGGACAAATGTTTTTAGAGAAACTAAAAATACTCACAGAAATTAATGAAAGACTAAAAATTGTCAAAAAAATTTGAAGGATAAAAAATTGTAATCTGAAAATTTTGAGGGACTAAAATCTTAATAACCCAAATTTAAATGTCTACATAAAAAAATTTATTTAGTTTTTTTAAATAGTAATATATTCAATTTTTTGCAATAACTAAAATAAAAAATAATCAGTTAAATCATATATTTAATTAATGAATTCTGTTTAAAAATTAATTGATTGATTTTTATAAAACATCTCAAAGTCAATGTAATCTCATTTGCATATCTATTTTTTGTTGATTTTTTTTTTTGAAAAATTGAAATATTTTAGACGGAAAATTAAATGACTGAGATTGCATATAGTATGACTCCAAATGGCAATACTTTCTATAATATTTATATTTATATTACTCGCCGTACCAAAAGAGATCGAGGACTAATGCTATATTTGATAAAATTAATTGTTTGATAAAATTATAAGTTAAAATAACATAAAATATAAAATTTATATAAATATACATATTTATACAAATTTTATTTTGATTTTTTTGATTAAATATATTTTATAATATTTATAATTTCAGAATTAAATTAATTTTAAACACTTATAACTTTTTATTTACAATTTATCAAAAACAAATACAAACGTATATATATCACTATTAATATCATATATAATAAAAAGGTAAAAATAAGAAAATCATATCATATTTTAAAAAAAATACCTTAAATAAAAAAAAAATTAAAAAATCTAATGAATGTTCAAGAATAAAAAGAAAATAAATATAAAATATTAGCAATTAAAAGTTAACGTACAAAATACTACTACAAACAGCATATAAAAAAAATTAAAAGCTATTAAAAAATTCGTTTACTAAATTAATAAAAAATTAAAACTAATAAAAATATCTTATCTAACACGTTCAATAATACTGGTGGATCGGAACTTTATTCGAATCTAAACAGATAAAAAATTTCTACTTATCCCTAAATTTACGAGTCAGTAATACGTGGAGACTTCCTCCTCACTTCTCTGTCTGTGCAGATATACCCCACCCCTCCTCCTCTGCTTACTGATTCCTTCAGTTATTCATTGTTTTAAGTGGGAACAAAAGTTAAAGTTTCAAAACATCAACGACATCCACTTGAATTTGAACCTTCTCAGAACCTCACAATCTTCACATATTAATATCCACTTTAAGAAACAGTGTCTCATCCACAACTCAAGGAAAGCTACATTGCCTTCTCTACATTTCAGCTAGGCTGTGTAACTGAAGCAGATCATGGCCTTGGAGAACTGTGTGTGAGTCACCACAGTAGGAACAGGTGCTAGACCTCAATGTCTTCATCCATTTAGCAAAAGGGAAAAGCTTGTTTTCCCCTCTTTCAGAGGATTTAATAAATCTTTGTCAAAAACAGCTTTAACAAACTCATCTCCTCATTATTCTGCTGCTGGTAAAAGAAATTCTCGTTTTATCTGCCATGCTCGTGAAGCAGTAGATGAAGGTAACCCAGCACTCTGATGATTGTTTCATTCATATTTTTCACTCAAGTAGGTTTTTTTCCCCCAGTTTAACTCCCCATAACAGATTTCATTCATTCTCTTTAAAGGGAACATCAAAGGTATAAAACTATATAGTGTAAAAAACATGAGTTTAATATCTAATAAACGGTCATTTTAAAGAACTGTCTATCAATTAGAAATTAGTTTAGCTTCTAAGGAGTTAATGCAAAAGTTAACAAACTTACCATAAATGTCATTTTATTATTAGATGATAATATAGAAACTCTTTACACCATCAGTGCATGAACTATTTTCTTAAAAAAATGGGGGAATATCATTGTAAAAAACTCATCAGTCATTAACATTTTGCACCCAAATATATCCTTGAGTGATGAATAGTTGAATATCCTTGAACTTGTGTTGAATTTATGATTTTTATTTTGCCATAAAGCAATCTAGGTAGTAGTAAGTGGCTGGCTCTATTTTGCAGTGCGAGCTGTGACAGATTCAAGCTGGAATAACCTTGCCATTGCAAGTGAAACCCCAGTGCTGGTAGAGTTTTGGGCATCATGGTGTGGTCTATGCAGGATGATAACCCCTGTCATTGATGAGTTGGCGAAAGAGTATGCTGGAAAAATTGCATGCTTTAAGCTAAACACTGATGACTGTCCCAACATAGCCAGAGAGTATGGAATCAGAAGCATACCAACTGTTCTGTTCTTCAAAAATGGAGAAAAGAAAGAAAGCGTAATTGGTGCAGTTCCCAAGTCCACCTTGTCCGCAGCAGTGGATAAATATGATGTATAAAACTGGAAAGGAAAAAAAATGTTATAATAAGGAAACGCTTGATCATAAATTATGGACCATCTTTCATTTTTTGGTTCTCAACACTTCAAAAAAATACTTTGTATCCACATCTTTTATAACATTTTGTAAAGATTACATTGTATAAATTCCCGATGGGAGGGAAATCTTCAGTCCCTCTTCTCTTCTTTGTTGTTCCTCCTGCCATCCATATTCACTTCCCATTTTCGATTACTGAACCAATAATTTATCTTGCAATGTTAATTTGGCACCATAACTCCAGGTTTGTGAGTAAATTGAAATTTCAATGTCTTCATGGCCTTTCTAGCTCAAGTATAAACTCTACAGGGAACTGAAAAGCTAAACATGGCGCCAGACTTGTCCACTGCTAACACACATAGCTACATGTTCCTAATCACTTGCAGTTTCCCGGCCAAAGCATCAACTTTCTTGCATGTGTAAGGGAAAAGTTTGTGAATGCCATCAAGAAATATAAAAAATACAAAAATTAAAAGTTAAATTTGAATTCAAAAGAAAAATCAGCCCCATCAGCCAAACAGCCAGCCAACAAATTTTCAATTTTTTTATATATAAAATAACATATTAGTACAAAGACCTATCACTACCCGACTGCGTTCTGCCATCTCCAGGGGGCCAAAGGCAATTCTAGCATTTCTCATGCTGCACAAGCAGCTGCTCAAGAAATAAGATTACAAAGGCTCTCATGGAGACGGTTTCCAATCAAATTGAAGATTACTAAAGCCATTTACTCCTCCTAGCCCACTAAGTAGTTGGCTTGACAGATCCTGTTGATGATTCAGAATTTGATCGCACGCAAGAGATGCCATTCCTCCCCTTCCATTCATGATTGAATTATGTCCCATTACAGGTCTCGTTCCATTGGTCATACCAGATGGACCAAGACCCATTGTGCCATATCCACCAACCCCAACACCTGAATTACTGTTCACAGCCCCGTTACCCAGCAGGCCACTGCCACTGCCGCTGCCACTGTTGAGCCCTGTACTGTTACTCCCTGGTAGAATCCCGTTTACATTCTTCATGTCATTTCCAAGTGAACCAGTGCCAGCCATTCCACCTGGGCCATTCATCTGGGAGGACATCATCATCTCATGAATGATTTTCTGGACTGAGCTCTGGGCATCGCTAGGGTCAGCTTCAGCAGGAAGAGATGTCTGCTGTTGTTGCAAGGAAATATTAGCTGGTGAGTTTGCTGTACCCATGTGGTTTGCAGAAGTTAAGGCAGGGTGAGATGCTTGCGGGTTGTTAGATGAGGATGGTGTTGGTGATTGAAAAGGGGATTGATTTGCCTGTGCTTGTGGCACATTACCAGAGGAAACTGGGGATGGAATTTGAACAGAACTACCTCCATAAGGGCTGCTTGCATTGTTCATTGAATTTTGTCTAGAATTCATAGAATTCTGGTGGAGAAGTCCAACAATGGTGCTTGTGGTGTTAGATGCAGATGCAGATGCAGATGCTGCATTGATGGTATTATTTACACTTGTCACACCATTGATAGAAGCAATTTGTACAGGGTTTAGATCACCATTAGAAGTACGGGGCACCATATGCTGGGGTGGCTGTGGCTGCTGCTGTAATTGATCTTCAGACTGTTGTGCCTGGCTATGAAGTCCAGATGAACCACTTGTTCTACGAGGGAATTTAGCTAAGCTATCTGAGAAAATGCAACAAAAAGAAACATTCTATTATCAGTATATCATTACAACCAATTATTCATTAAAAAATACTTAAATATGTTTGAGATCCTTGACAAATACCCGGTTTTTATTGAGTCCGTTATAAACTTTTTCGTTGTTCTGAGTCATATATTAAAAGTTTTGATTTGGATCCTTGTCATCAATTAGTGATGACATGACACCATCTCAACAGCTTTTCCAATATATATCAGCCATTGGAATGATGTCATGTCATCACTTAACTGATAGTAAAGACCCGAAACAAAACTTTTAATATATTAGAGACTCAGAACAACGAAAAAATTTATCAATCAAGGACCTAAAAGTTATTTAAGCCATCAGAAAAACATTCGCATTCCATGGAAAGAGTTTGTACACATTTTCCAAAGTTCCAAGCAACAAAAGAGATGTATACTTATACTAACTAACTTTTTACAGTGTTTGGTTAGAGGAAAATGGAAAGGGGAGAAAAAATACGGAGGCCAAAATCCCTCCCGTCCCATTTTTGTCTCCTCTCCTTGATTGGGGAATCTAAAGGGGAGTGAAAATGCTTCAAGTTAACAAACAGTTATGAGTAAAGTAACCTTAGTTTGAATCCTTGAGCTTAATGGTTTTATTTGTCTATTATAAAAGTATACTAGTAAATATTTACCTCCCCTCCCCTCCAAAACAAATTAAAAAATCTCTTCTTCCCTTGGAAACAAACAAACAATTATCTCAGTAAAGAATGGTTTCACTAAGTGCTCTTACCATCTGCCAACCAATATGTGAAGCACTAAAGACTTGAGAAATTGTATCAACACAAGGCACAGTTCAGCAATCAAAAACATCCCAAATTCCGAAAAAGGAATTATGGCAACATACATGATGTTAGGATATATGGACAATACACAATAGTATCTTGATTATCTCGTCAGAATAATTTAGAGTATCTTAGATTATCTCTTAAGATTAGTTTTCATATTTCCTAATATAAAATGATTAAACGATTTGTTTCTTTATTTAGGATTATGATCTAGTAAATAAACAAGGGTTAGTGCTTTATGTTTTTCATCATATTAAGTCAATAATAATATCAATCCCGGAATATTCAGTCTCTTTTATCTCCTTTTTCTCCCCTATAACTAATATCCTATAATTTCAATATGGTATTAGAGCAGTACCATCTTCGGAGACCTTCAATATTCTGCTGCCAAGTTTCCTAAAATCAAGAGCATTTTTTTTAAAATAAATGTAGAATTCTAGATCGGTCTGACCCTGATGATCTCAGTCAGATGTGGTTGGACCCACCGATGTTTGTTCCATATGTTATCTAGCCCATAGTTTTAATAACGTGATATCAGCACTATCCTGTTGTCGTGTTGCACCAGCCCGTTGCAGCTGAAGCGGTGCTTTTCATGGACAAAATTGCATCCATTATCAGTGCTATTACTTTCACATGTCCAAGACACTTCTTTTCCTCAACATCAAAGACCCTCTTCTTTGCCCCTGAAAGCAATGTTGTTTCATTGCCCACCCGAGTAAACTGACCTGTTTTGTTCATTTCTCTCCTTTTCTTATCACTTCTTTGCACCCTAGTCTCTGTTCTGTGGTTCTGCCTTGCTCATATAAATCTGACTAGCCTTTGCTCTGTTCTCTAGCACCAATATTGATCCCTTGTGTTTCTGAAACATGACCCACTTTTCTCTGGCACCATCTCTGGTAATTTCTGACATTTTCCAGCACCTTCCTGTTGTTTCTATTCAGTTCCCTCTCACTGTCCCCGGTTCTCTTGCATATTGTTCTGCTCTTCCATTTTGTTGCAGTATATGCTCTTTACTCTCTCCCAGGTCCTTCATGATTTCATCTGTGTTTTCTATCAGCAACATATGAATGTCTCTAAGTTCAGTTAATTTTGTTTCACTTTTGAGCTCATGCATGAATGTGTATGGAATTATAAATTATTTACCTTGCATCTAAAATTTCAAAATAGCAGTCATCCCACTATAGCAATTTTGGGTTGGCCATTCTGCACCACTATCCAGAATTGATAACTATGATCTAGCCCCAATCTCAGTCCCAGGTGCAGCCTGGCCTTAGTCTCAAACCCAGTCTCACACGATTTTGGGTTGGCCACCTGCCAGTTTATGTTCCAGATGCATTTCTCACTGACTTTTGTCTCAAACCCAGTCTGGCCTTCCAAATGTGTGACTTTAGATACTCGCCTCATCTCCATTCCAAACTATTTGATGTTTGTCACGAGGTTCTTTTGCAGCACCAATCATTCCATTGACCTTTTTCACAGTGCTTCATACAGAGATGAATTGGCTAGGATTTATAGTACCAACCTCCCATTGTGAATCTTAATGATTAAAAGAATTCTAGAGAGTGAAAAAGAGAGATTGCAGTGATAGAATCTGAATCTATTTTCTGTTATTGATAATGATTCTTCTCATTACAATCTGATATAACAGATCAGTAATCAGTTTATATACTAGAGGCTAGAGCTAGCTTGCACAGAAAACTTTACAACAGTAACTAACAGCTGTTGAGTAGGCAAACTAACTTTAGCTAAACTAGCTGTACAATAGCACAGATGAGATGACTAGCATACACAATACTCTAACACCAATGGTGATTTCTCCTGTCTCAATGAAACATGAGTTGATGAATAGTCTTTCTTTGTAATGCAATATTCCACCCAGATCTCTAGGATGATAATCATTTCATCCATGTTTGGTGTGGCCAATATTATATTTAGAAGGTATATTTGTTACAAGCTTAAAGCATAGTAAGCTTTACCCTTTAGCCTGAGGAGTGGTAGAATATATGAAAAATATCCAATAAATCTTTGATTATAATTTTAGAATAACTTAAGAGAGTATCTTAGATTTTCTTAACATTATTTTCTATATTTCATGATTTGTTTCCTTATTGACTATTAGTATAAATAAGGGTTAGTGCTTTATGTTTTAGTCATACTATAACACATCATATCAAATAAAGTCAACATCAATAATCTCTGTATTTGGTTTCTTATTTCCTAATCCTCTCTATACCTAAATCCCTATAGTTTTAACACACAATGTATCAGTTCACACTTGCAGAAATTAAAAAAAAAATCCAAATAATGATCATAAGTGACACACATGGACTGACATGTAACACATTATATGTATGCTTCAATTCTTCTCTATATTGTTTCTTGCAGTATTTTTGCCCATAAAACACAGCCTCAATGTTGTTGCAATTGTGATGTGATCCCATTGTTCTATTCCATTCTGTTGGGCCCATTCCACGCAATGTATCAGTTCACACTTGCATAAATAAAAAAAAAAAAAAATCCAATTAATGATCATAAGTGACGCACATGGACTGACATGTAACATATTATATGCATGCTTCAATTCTTCTCTATATTGTTTCTGGCAGTATTTTTGCCCATAAAACACGGCCTCAATGTTGCTGCAATTGTCATGTGATCCCATTGTTCTATTCCATTCTGTTGGGCCCATTCCACTAATCTTAGAAAATCACTTCCCTTTTCACAGTTCATTAATCTTCTCATTTATCAATTGGGATTGATCCATGATTTTAGAAAAAAAACTCGGCCACTTCTGTTTTTTATAATCCATCATCACTAAGATCCACTCCTTAGCCTAACTTTGTCGGGCTTGGCCTATGAGTAAAATACCGCTCTGCATTGATCATCCACCAACAGTTCCCCCACAGCTCCAAGGGATTTCTTCCTAATTTGCAGAACTTCAAAGGTTTTTGCACCTCCCCAATGCCAAAGGCATCAATTCTCTCAAAAATGACAAGATGTACTGTCTCTTCCCTCCCCGTATTTCTTCAACCAACTTAAACAACTAACTAACTAGCATAACTAACTAACTCCCTCATTAACAATTACTAACAAATGCTAAGCGATAACTAATACTAACAACCACATCACAAAAGCTAGTTGCAGTATTTGGAGAGCCAAAGCCTTATAAACCCCACACTAGAATCTCATACTTCCAATGTGAAATTCAAGTCTCACACCTTGCAATTGGATCCTAAGATCCCACCCCGCTTTTCAGCCCTGGTGCTCATGCAGGTTGGCTGTGCACTAGCCTTTTGACTAGTCTTAGGCGAACACTACAATGCTACCGTCACCACCACCTCCTCTCGTTTGCAGCTGAGACACAGTGTTTGATACCAATTGATAAGAACCTTAGGAGAGTCACACCACAAAAGCTAGCTGTTGTAATTGGAGAGCCTAAAGCCTTACCTACACTAGAATCCCATACATCCAATGTGAAACTCAAGTCCCATACCTTGCAATTGGATCCTAACAGTCTGCCACTAGTATCACCATTTGATACGAGGCATTTTTAATTTGAAGTCAACGTAGTTATCATAGGGACATATGGCATCTGACAATGAGGGCCATTTTGCATATTTAGGAAATTATAGAAACCTGTATATTCAGTTATAATAGTTGGGACTATGCTGAATTTATTTACTAAGAAACTAAAGGGACTAAACAAAGATTTTAACCCAACATAAACTGATAAATGTAAAGGCATTGAGGCTTCCCACATCTATATAAAGCAGTGTTGTCGCGGGAAATCGTGAAAAGCTGAAAATCTGCTATAGAATATAGGAGATAGCGTCACGGCCAAATAGCGGAAGCCACATAGCGGTTGAAATAAAATATATATATATATATATATATATATATATAACAATTAAATATGTATAAAAAAAACATGCTATACGCAAATAAAAATAAGCTGGACAAACATTAACATAATATTCTCCTGAAAAGTTAAATCCTTCAAATATCCCCATAGTTCTTCTCTAACTTCTTTGGGACATTTTGCACAAGCTGCAACATTCCCTGGCTTTGCCATCAAGTGTTCTTTTGCTTTAGTAATTCCACCTTTTGTAACCTTGCCACAGAAATTGCACACACGACTATTTCCTTGTCCTCAAGTACAATATTTCCATCTAAGATCAGTGCTGGGCTAGGAGGATTTGATGATCCCCCATTTGCCATACTGTGATTTTTTAAAAATCAGAATAATAAGGTCGGGTATAAGACAGATGACATGGACGAAGAAGGGGGAGTATTAAACAAAAGAAAGAAGAAAAAAAAAAAGTTGTTAACTGTAAAACAAGAGAGGCACTGGACGAAGAAGGAGGCTGGAAAGTTTTGGTAGGGAAGGGTTTACGTGGTGACTAAGAATCAGAGGAAATGCTAAGAGGTTCTAGAATGGTCTGGAAAACGGAAAACTTGCGTGAAGTAGAAGTCAAAATGCTACTGTTGGGCCTATTAGAAGAAAGCCCAGATCCATAAGTAAAAAGTAAAAAGAATAGTGTAAAAACAAAAAATTTGACTCTGATGTTTTAGAAACAAATTGAGTAAACTTTTAAAAACCAACGTGACTACTCACGTGAGTTTTAACAAAGCTAGAAACCTTGTCTGCAAGCCCAAAACAACTCTGAACCTGACCCGAATCCGCAGTCCGCACCTGACCCTGTTTCCTTTCTTTCAAAATGATGAACCCTAAACGTGCCGCAATGAGGTTCAACCTTGTAGGAAACCGGAAACCGACGACGCAACAGCCGCAATGCAATGAGGTTCCGCGACACATAAGGCACCCGCGATTGTGATTTTTGCAGAGTCCGCAACACAATGCCGTTGCGATTGCGTTTTCCCTAAAACCCACTATGCTATAGGGTTAGCGGGTGATAGCGCTGCGATAGCCGCTATTTGAAAACACTGATATAAAGCTCGTTGTTCAATTAGAAATGGTGAGATTGCAACAATATAGGTGGATAAGATAGCTGGGGCCTTTTGATAAAAACATGATACAATTTCATATTCATATTCATATACATGCAAACAAATGTGTTATAAAACAGTAAAAAGGTTATTAACTTACCCATGGGACCAGTTCCTGTTTCTCTGCTATAATCTATCAAGTCTTTCATACTATTTACCACTTCTGATATCTGCACCATAAGAAAAAGAAAGGTTTGTGAAGTTAACTCAGCAGACCCTATTCAGTACTCAATAAAGTTTATCAGAAAACATATTTGATGAGTTCATAATTCCATATTTTTCCAATAACTTTTTATTTACTTATCCATGGAAAATCTAAAACGTAAGAAGGAAAAATCACTTTCTCTTTAGGTAGTACATCCAAAAGTTATTAAAGGAAAACCTTTGAGAACCACCGTCTCAAAAATTACCAAAAAAATATTTTTAAAAAAACACCATGAAAATATTAAAGGACACATGAAAAAGAAAACTACATTTGTCAGTCTGTTCATATGCAGCACTCCAGCAGTTGAAATCACAATGGGATTCAACTTTATATATTAATAAAGGACATCCCTCAACAAGTAGAACATTACCTGAAGGCACCGCACATATCTCTTTGTATATCCTAAATCATTGACCAATGGAACTTCTAAAGCTTTTGCCAACTGACGGGCTGATGCAACAAACCTGGAAAAGTAGTAATGCAACATGTAAAATTAGGAAGAGGAAAACAGAGACTTGTTAAACCAAGTGAACATAATTAAGTTAGACAACAAGTACATCAAGAAGTTGTATAAGTGGAAATAGGAAGAGGACATATCAGACACATCACTGGAGCCCAACTATGATGAGACATGAAGTGACACATGCTAATTTCCTAATGCAGTGCCTGAGTTTAGAAGTCACATAAAACCCAGGAAAAAGAATTCTTTGAAAATTAAAAACTATATATATATATATATATATATATATATATATATATAATTTTAGATGAAATCAAAATTGCTGCAATTCCTAAATTCTTTCAAGGACACATGCAATGGCAGGGGAGCACAGATTAAAAGCATCTGCCATTAATTAGGGGTATGGGTCAAGGATAGGTAGACTTTAAATAAGCCAAGACATTTGTTCTTTCATTGCAACATAAACAAATTAAAAATAGGATTTTATTAGAAACCACTATGAAACATTCAGAATGTAATAAAATCCAGCAACATATGAAGCAGAAGCAGAAAGTTACTAAGGGCCTATTTGGATATAAGGCAGAAGTGCTTTTGAGAGCTTCTCTACTGGAAATATAGTGTTTTTTTTTCAGTAGAGAAGCTCTTAAAAGTACTTCTAGCCTTGTATCCAAACAAGCTCTAAATAAAGTACAAGTTTCAAGAGCAGCAACAATTTTGCAGGTACATCATAACAATTTCACAATAAGATCATTAATAAAATACTGTAGCTCTTACATAAGAAAAAAGAATAAAGGGAAAATGGACTCACAGATTGCAATTATTTTGTAACTCTGGAACGGATAAATTAGGTGTTGCATTTTGAGTAAATGCCTGGTATTTTTGAGCAACTGCTCCAAGTTGACTAACCTGCATACAACAATAGAGTACATATAAGAACAAATAATCATAATGCACAACACCCTGCCATTGTCATTGGAATCAATAATCAAAATATGTAAGCAAGTATTACTACATTAAAATCTCTAGAAATCATTCCTCGCAAACAACAAAACTAGCAGCAAAACCAAGAATACATTTAGTGATGATTGGCAAAACATATCATCTACCACTGACCCCAATTAACTTGGGTTAAACTGTTAAAGGTGTTGTTGATGTTGATGGTTGGCAAAACATATTACCAAGTAACAACATCAAAACTTGCAATAGTCACATGGCACAGAACCTCAAATGGGTTACAGGGTCAGAAGGAAATGTGGGCTCAACAACTGCCTCATGGGCCCAAAGTTTGGGAAGTTTACACCAGAAGGAATAGAAGGAGAAGACCGATGAGAATGACAAGCTAGCAATGAGTGAGAAAAAGGAGGGAATTAGTTACTGAATAGTGGAATATTGGAGAGAAGGGGATTGAGGCTGGGGTATCCTTGCGTAACATTTTGTCAGTTAAGGGTAGGGGGCAGTAGCTCTCTAAAGGAGAATAGCTCTAGGCAGTAGACACCCATTTTACTGAATTTTCCTTAATCTGAATAATACATACAGCATCTTGTTCTTCGATTGTTGCTATATTTTTTCATTTCTAATACTGTGGAACTCAGTTTGTATCACAAACATATAACGTCTGTCTAATTCTCAGCCTAAAATATCTGTTAACCATCATAACAGAACATCTTGTATGCATATATTGATATATGATCAGATATAAAGCCTCTCATAAATAAATTATTTAATCACCAACCTGAGGTATTAACAATCTTCTGGGGATGAGCTCTTCATGGCGCCGAGCACAAAATTCCCAAGAGCATATCTGAAAAGGAAATAAAAACAAAATATCAACTATTTATTTGGATATAAAGACAATATCAATAATAATGTACACTGACTTATAGTAAAAGCTAAAGGTAATTATTCCTATTCACAACCTTCAGGTCTGGAGAGAAAACTATTCGAAGTTGACCATCACGAACAACACGAAGTTGCTCAAAAACGCTTTCTTGTATTGCTTTTGCGTAATCTAGAACAATCTGGCCAGAGGAATTATGATATTCCCGAGGCATGTCAACATAAAGTAGCTCTTCCAAAGTACCACTTTCATATTTTATTTTGAAAAGCCTGGGAAGAACCTCAACAGTTGCTTCTGAAAACACAAAAAAATTCAGGAGGAGGATAGTGCAGCATAATCATATTTTTAAACATCTGACATTTTAAAAAATTCATAACACTAACAGTAAGATAATAACAGACCAAAACTAAACTGGACAAAGTTAAACTGATAAATTACAAAAAGAACTTACCAAATCCACGCCCAGGTTTGCGATTACATATTTCACAGTGCCATACATCCTGAAAATATTTCAAAACTCAATATGTTAGCGCCTTAAACTAATGCTTAGCTTCAGGAACTTAACATGGTTGCACCTTGATTCCCATAGAATTTCCAAGACAATAGTTGCTTGATACATAATAATATGACAATAAACATAATAATATGACAATAACAACATCAAAATTAAGATGCTAATAAAGGAAAATGGTACAATGGAGAATACTACAGACATTATTGAATAATCAAGAGACTAACTTAGATGAAGTTATCCAGGCATCAGAAATAGTTTATAAGGTTTTCTCTTGCAGCAGACCTGAGGGAAAACTCCAGTAGTTTGTCTGCCACTTCCATACATGGAAACACACCACTTCTTTTTGGCATTTGAAGCAAAATACTCAGCAACAAATTTCCTCCAGAATTCAATATTGTTGTCCTGCAAAAAATCAAGTGCAAATGCATCATCATAAGACAGAAGATATACATTTTTAGATTTTAGAAAAAAAAAATATCAAGAATAGTTATTACTTCAGGTCTATGTTGCTGCTGATACATGTAATGTGTCAGCCGCCTAGCACACATCCCGGGTTCATATGCTGGTTTCACAGGAGACCTCATAGGCATATTTTGCTGTTGAAACTGCTGTGATAGCTGGGACCGTTGTTGAGGCATTGTCTTCAGGAGTTGCTGCTGTTGCTGCTGATGTTGTTGATATTGCAAAAGTCTCTGCTGTTGCAAAAGATGATTCATCTGAGCAGCAGCAGCCTGAGAGGATTGCCTTGACATGTGGAGCAGTTGTTGCTGTTGTTGTTGCTGCTGCTGCTGATGCTGCTGCTGCTGTTGTTGTTGATGCAAAAACTGCTGATCATTATGCTGGGGCTCCATTTTCACTGGTGTCATATTTCTCAATGTTTGAAGTTGTTGCGGTTCCAACTTCACCTGAGCAAGATTCCTTGACGGCAACTGCTGCTGGTGCCCAAACTGATCATTGTTTACCTGTGGCTCCAACTTCACCTGCCCAACACCACTCATCCCTCCTCGAATAGACTGAAAATGCTGCTGCTGCTGCTGCTGCTGCTGCTGCTGCTGAGCATTCAGAGGAGCAGAGAACTGTTGCATTGACGGCTGACTATGTTGTTGGAAATTCTGAGGTTCAAGTTGCTGCGAATGCTGTTGATCTGGCAACATCTGACTACCAGAAGCATTTGAAAGTTGTTGACCCTGGCCTTGACCAGATGAACCAGGGTTCATCAAATTTGATTGCAACTGATTGCCAAAATTCATTCCACTGCCAACACCAGATAGCGGATCCACTTCCGCCCTAGCATCAACGCCTCCACCACGCTGGCTGTTCCCAGGGCCACCATGCCCTGAATTTGGAATTCCATTCGGGAAAGACTGATTCAGCAAGGAAGTCACATTAGACATATTCCCTAGCATATTCATGTTGTTAAACTGGTTTCTCTGTGCCACCAGCGAAGGGAACGAAGTTTGTGAAGGCACAGGGCCCCCTTGACCCCCCAACATTCCCGAATTCGACCTCAAAAGCGACGGCGGCACAGACTGGGCACCACCAATCGGCGTGGGTGGCCCAGGAGGCACCATTCTTTGACTACCACTGACCCTTTCAAAACAATCACAAACCTAAGCCCAACAATAATAACCCCAACCTAGTACACAAAACATGTCCACAAACAAACCCTCTGAATCTTAACCGACACAACGTTTCATTTCAACCCAAAAAACTCCTCCAAGCCCTTGCTGTGCCTCCAAAACAAACCCAAACACCAAAATGTGCACTCTTCAAACACCTTCCACATGAGTCTCTGCACAACACACCAACTTTCAGATCCAAATCATTAACAACAGTTCACAGAATACCGTAACAATTAAAAACAAATATAGTAATATAATAAATCACACTAATTAATAAAACCTTTTAAAAAAATTTACCAAATTAGCTTCTTCCCCAACCAAGCCTCAAGTTCAATTAAAAAAAAATAAAACATAAACAAGAAATAAAAGAAATTGAATTTAATCAAACTAAAATGCGCGGTTGAGTTCAAAAAAATCAAAAATAAAAAAGATAAAAAATAAGCGAAATAAAAAAAAGGTCGATCAAGCCCTAGGTAAAGCGAATCAACGATCCATGACTCGGAAGAAAGAGTGAGTTGGACTCAGCGAGACCTACCGAGTTGAAACCGAAGAGAAAAACAGTGGTTAGAGAAAGAGAAAATGAAAAAAGAATTTGAATTGTGTGGAAGAATATGAAGAGTTGCTGAGTTAAGTTGAGCTGGTCCTTTGTTTCTAGGGTTTCTTCTTCTGCTTCTTCGGGGCCCTGTTCTGCTGTGGTCTTTTTAGAGAGAGAAAGTAGAGAGAGAAAGGGAGAGAGTGGTCCGTTGCTGCGGACGTCAAGATAGTATTCGATCTGATTGAATTTTTTTGCTTCTCTCTTTTTTTTCTCTCTCCTTGTTTCTTTCCTTCCGTTTTCTGTTTCTTCTTGCTTTTGGGCACACTCGAGTCAAATCTTATTCTTCTATCTCTCTGATTCGCACATCAACCATGCTTTGCATTCCATCTTCCTCGTCATTACGCGTTATGCACATTATTATCATTAAATTTAAGTCTGATTAATTATTACTTATATATTAAAAATAAATTATTAAAGTTTGAGTATAATTTACATAAAGTTTAGTCTAGGATGAATGCATATATATAAAGTTTAATTAAATAAAAATAAAAAATAATATAATAGATATATTTTTTATATGAATGCATATATATAAAGTTTAATTAAATAAAAATAAAAAATAATATAATAGATATATTTTTTATATAAATTATAAATTATCAAATATAATCTTATAAGTTATAATTTAAGATGCACTATTCAGACTTAGTGAGTTTTTTTTTTAAACCTACAACATGTCCTTTTTAATTAAAAAGATTTTTTAAAAAGCTCAAATTTAACATTTTTAATAAACAGGTAAGGTCAAGTCAGGCCTTAGGTGAGGATAGGCTATATGGTCTATTTCCACCCCTAATCATTATTCTCCATCATTACAATAATTTTATTTCTATTTTCATGTGGAGCTGGTTGTGAATTTCTGATTTTCAATGTTCAAATATAATTTTAAAAAGTAAATGTGTATTGAAAAAGGTGAAGTTGAATTGATTTTTAATTCATTTTAAAAATAATTTTATATTATATCAAAATTAAGAAAAAAGTTTTTATAAATTTATTTTTTATTTTTAAAAAAATATTTTAATTTTCATCATCATGTCACTATTATTTTATGATTGTCGTTGCAATCACCATTGTCTCACTATTTTCACTACTATGCTTTCACCATCACCACATCATTGTCACTATCACTATTATTGTCTCCACCTTTCCCGTTATCACCATCACCATTGTCACCGTCACCACCACCATTCCATAACTGATAGCTTCACTCACTACCAACGTCAGCGTCGTCGCCACCACCATCATTTCATCACTACTATTGCCACCATTTCGTTATCTTGATCACATTATCACGATTTCCCCCTACCATCACCCTATAATTTAAAAAATTAAACCAATGATTGACTCAGTCAAGGCATTGAATCACTAAGTCAATAATCAAATCAATGGATCACTAATTGATCTGCATGACCTATTTTATTAAAAAATAAAAATTTAATCAAAACTCAAAACTAAAAATAAGAAACTATCCCAAACGGGATCTAAGTTTTATATTCTATAAATGTTTATTTTATATAAAAACTTTATAATAAAGTTAATATATAAATATTTTCAAATATTTTTACATAATTATATCATGTATTACACAAAATTGATAATAAATAAGTAAATATTTTTAAATATGTAAATTATTTTGAAGGTAAGTAGTAAAGAAAATGAATTATAATATATATATATATATATATATATATATATATATAAAAGATGAAAAGAAAGTTGTGAGTGATACTTGAAAGAGAATATGTATATTTGCTAATCGTAACTTGAATGTATAAAATACAAGTATAAAGTATAAGAAAAAGAAAAAATATATTATTGGAAATATCTAATGGTGAAAGTTAAAATAAAAGAAATAAAATAGAAGAGAATTGAATAATCTATTTGTATATTTAGAAGCTTTATGCAAAGATAAAGTTTTCAAACAAGTTTGAAATCTTTCATCCCAAAGAAAAGCGTGAAGGAAAAAATAGAAGGAAAAACACTATATTTTTTATAGTAGTTTACTCAAAGTTAAGTTATTGTGTGGTTGCATAAAATTATTGTGTAATAGTGTTATAGATAAAAAAAAATATTTTATGTGAATTAAGTTGATTGGTAATTAGAAGCAAAGTTTTAAGACTCAGACTAACCCAGCTAGTCTGATCAATTGAATTACGATCTAGTGGCTGGATCGGGCTGAGTCACAAGTTCGATCAAGTGTGCTTTTGACCCAAATTGACTCGGTCGATTTTGTGGTCGAATCGATGATTCGTCGATCCAAATCGGTTCACTTATCTTATATTTTTTATGGGGATAGTCGAAACGATGTAGTTTCAATTTGAACCATTTTAATTTTAGAAACCCAATCAGCTTATCCTTCTTCCTCTCACAACGTCATGTTGCCGCTACCTTGTTAGACTTACTCAATTCATCTTCAATGTTGCCTAGAGCCACAATTGAGTCCAACTAAATTTATTTTTTTCTTTTTCATTTTGTTTTTATTTTAGTTTTTGTGTGTATGATTTTGAGTTAAATTGATTTTTTCATTCATTGTTGAGTATTTTTTATAGCTTCAATTGCATTTTTTGTTGAGTTAAATTGATTTAGAAGTGATCATAATTGCGGTTGAGTTACAGGTAAAATTGTGATTACATATCATTTTTTTAAACTGTGATTTGAAACTTTGGATTGACTTTTTATATTTTATAATTTACATTGATGTCATATGACTATGTTTCATTTTAGTATGAATATTGATATATATTGTCGTTGATGTCTTTGATGTTAAAGGTTAGAGATAATAGTCATTTTTTTAACTTGTGTTCTTTATACTTTGTTTGTATTTTTTAAGACTTGTGAATTTCAATACTCTAGGAGAAAGATTTTAAGACATGTATAAAAATTTTATATTTCTTATTACAGACTGGGTTACGCAGGTCAGCTAGTGATCCATCGGTTCGACCATTGATTCAATGATCTAGTATCATGACTGGGTCAACCACCGAGACGATTTTTAAAACTATGATTATAAGTGACTTAGACATAAAAAAATAGTTTATACTAAGTTTCGACTTAAATTAAGTTTAATCAATCCAAGTCAAAGACTAGTCAACTAGTTAAACTTAGTCAAAGTAAGAGGAAGACATTCATTAATGATATTGTAGTAATTATGGTGAACTTTTGAATAAATATAAAACTAATTATAACAAGTAAAATTAATTGTTTTGAAGTAATTAATGGTGTAAAGTTTTAATTAAGGAAATTAAATTTAATAAAAAATTAATTAATTAAAGCCTAGAGTCACTAGTTAAAAATTAAATAATAAGAGTGCATATGATTAATGTTAATTAATTATCCATAAGCTAGGATTAAGAACCTTAGTACCATAAGCACTAAAATACCTTAACCCTAAGACAAATGGGCCCCACCAATTAGGGTTTATGGGTCCAAAAAAAAAAAAAAAGAAGGACCCTACCTTAAGGAAGAAGGCATTGACCCTGATTAAAAAAGAATGAGGGTTCATTTTTTGATTCTCTCTTTCCTTGGTGTGTCATCTTCTCCTTCATCTCTCTAGCATTTATGTTTGATAAAACTAGCTTATAAGTTGTCTAAAATCTATAAGCTATGAGATGAAAAGTGGGAAACTAGCTAAAAGCTTATAAGCTAGTTGATTTAATTGAAAGTATTTGATAAAACTACTTCATAAGGTAACTACTAAATGACAAATGGCGTAAAATGACATATTTAATATTCTTAACAATTAAATTTTATTTCTAATAACTTATCATGTTAAAAAGTAGAATAATATTTTTTTATAATTTTCTTAAACATTCATTTTTCTATTTGTACATGAAGAACTTATATGTGTACATCTCTCACTGCATGACTATGAAACATGATACAAATTAGGTCGACTAACTATGATTGGTAAAATTTAATCTCTTTTTGGTGGGGTTTCTAACCTTAAGGAACAGTGTAGTGATGACAATTGATGAGTTAATTATTGTGTGCATGTATGAACACCAAATTAGATCTCAAAGTTTTTTCAGACAACAAATAAAAGATAAGATGTTTTTTAAATTGAATAAAAGGGTAAAACAAAATTTAAAATAAAATAGTAAGGATAAAAATGAGAAGAACAAAAAATTAGTAGCTTATAAGCTAATTTGTTTTTCTTAAGCTAGTTTATGGAAAATAAGCTCATGTACCATTGGTTAAAGTAGTTTATAAGCTAGTCAAAGGAGCTTATAAGCTCCTCAAAGGCCTTACCTCTAATCCCAAGTATAGTGAAGAGGACATCAAGGGCTACAAGAAAACCTATTTTTCTTCAATTTTGGAGTTGTGATTACTAAGGTATGAGGGGGGGTTTTTCCTTCTTCTCAAGCCTTTTTCTTATGTTTATGAAGTGCTTCTTCATACCTATCTAGAATGGAATTTTAAATGTTGTGTATTTGGTGAAAAATATCTTTGAGCTTGAAAATGGCTATGTTTACACCTCTTGCAACAAAGTTTTTTGAATTTTTGAGGCATTTTTGTGATTTTAAATTGTAGTAGTATGCTAATAGCTTCATGGAATATGTCCAAAAAGTCTCATGAATTTTTAAGGTATTTTAATATTTTTAATGGAATTTATAATTCAAATTCCTAAATTTGCTTCGAGCTACTTTTTGCAAAAAAATAATTATTTAAATGGTGTATTTGGGTGAAATGAGACCATTCCTATATGTTAATCATAATGAGGAGTGTGTTCATAAAATCCCATGAATTTCTAAGTTGTTTTGCTATTTTATTTTGATTTTTATGTCTCTTTCAGTCAATTTGCCTTGTACTCTTATTTCATTAAAAAGTTGTTTTAAAGTGCATATTTTGGTGATAAATTATATGTCATGGTGTTAAAGCATTATAGAGCATGCATGTAATTTCCCATAAATTTTCAATTTTTTTTGCTATTTTATTTTAATTTTATATTGTGAAAAATGAAATATGCCTAGCAGTGAAAAACAAATTCCCACCAACTTTATTGAGGATTAAGGATTGAGCCTGTAAATTTCCACCAAATTCTAAAGTGGTTTTAAACTTTGTTTTCCTAAAAACCGCTTGCGGTGGTATTTAAATTAAAAAATATTTAAAGTGCAAATTTGGAGGACATAAATTTATGTGGTGTTGTATTTATGTTGAGTAATGTCTCTATATGTTCCCATAATTTATTAGTTGATTTGCTATGTATAATTAATTTTAGACTTGTATTTCAGAACTTGCCTACAAGTAGTTTTACCTTGATTAATTATGTAAGATTGCTTTTTTAATTAATTAAAAAAGTTGGATTCATGTTTCTACCCTTGAGAGAGATTTATGTGATTTATAATGATGTTGTGATGAAGACAATGATATTTTGTTTGATTAAATTTGGAGATTTAGGTGATGTCTCATGCTCTTGTGTAATAGTGTCATCTAACTGTCATCGGATATACCATTAATAGAGGAAGCTCCATATGGACTTGTAAAGGACAACCCTTGGTAAGAAGAGTTGTGTGTGGTGTTAGTCCTAAGAGGAAATGGATGACCACAAAGTGGTATCGGAGGAGAGATGCTCACTAGCTTGCGATTCCTTTGGGGTGTGGTATTGAGTTGTGATGGATTTCATAGAGTTGACTTGGCAACCTCGACAAATGTGAGTCGTATCCAAGGTTGGTGAGAGTCCTATCATAGTACTGTGGCAAGGTTGTACTCCCAATCATCATTCAGATGTGTGTATGTAAGACCATTAAGTTCTAGAAGTTTCAGTGGCATTAGGCCCAAGGAATACTATGTTGTGAGCCTAGGCAAGAATTTGATTAAAGTTGTGAGAGATGTCCACTAGAAGACCATAACATAATCACTAGTAGGATGATGTGAGATTGTAAAGTCTATTTTGTGTGTGGCTCTCAAAGGAATACAAGACTCACTCCCATGCTTTTATTTTTTCAGAAGAGATGGATAACCTTGTGTGAATGACAAAGATAGGATGGAAAGACTATGATGACTGCTATGATGACTGCTATTGATGTGGATAAATGTGCTCAAGGAAGAAAAAGATACTTCCAAGGATGCCTTATGTGCTTAATTGGGTGTTTATATTTTTCATTGAGTCATTAGTCTAAGTTTCAATTCTTTGTTGTAAATATTGGGGTAGATTATGAATTATTATTATAATGTGTTATCTTCCTTTATCTTCCATCTAAATTTTTAACATACTTAGTATTTTCCCTAATTTTATGAATAGCATGGCCAACAACTTTAACCCCTCTTCAACTATAAGATTAAAATGTGAGCAACACATCGGATATGACAATATTCACCATAATAAACCATCAATTTGACAAAGAAGTATTTCCTTCAAAAAGTATTGCATTTTATCAATCCGCATTATCCAAATTCAATGAAAAGATTTTTCCTTCAATCTCACAATCTTCTAAAAAACCATATATGATTTTGGCCATTTCACACCTAGAATGTGGAGGAGGAAAATGAGAAAAATTAAGTATTCTACTTTGCAACGTCCAATTATTATCAACAAAATATGCAGTCAATGCAATATAACACCAAAACAATTGGAAATGTTTCAAAAAAAGTGAGCATATGAAGTACAAAAATTTCATGGCCCTTTTTATATCTACAGTCAAGTTTATTCTACCAGGGAGTTTAAACAAAGCTTTTTTCAACTTTTGCTTATCAATCTCACACAATTTATTTACATTCAAAGTGGCAACATGTAACATCTTGAAATTTCGATAACTGAAAATATATGATTGATGTATTTCTTGTATTATTTAATTACTTTATTCATTTGGATTGGTTGAAATGGTATGTGAATTATCCTTGTGCAACTATTTGGTGTGAATGTTAGGTTATGTGAAGTTTGTTTGGTTTATGTTTGAATTATTTATGTGAAATTTTAATTAGAGATAAAAAGAGAAATTACAAAAATCCTTGAAAGAGAATGACCGTATTACACTTTCCTTGATGTGAGAATTACCATTCTACCCTTGAAGTGTATATTACGAAAATACCCTTGAGGTACAATTATAATAATACCCTTGGATATTTTGGTTAGATATTTTGGAGATGAAGTAGAAATTACAGTAATACCCCTAGAATGACAAATTACCAAAATACTCTTAATAACAAATAAATATCACAATAAATTAGGAGTACCTAGATTGACCAAAAATTTATGATTAGGTAAGCCAGAAGATAAGTCTCTAAATTTTACTACTTAATATAATAAATAAAACAAAATAAACCTTATAGTAAAAATGAAAGAAAATCGCATGAATATCTAAAGCTATCATGGACTATAGTTTCAGACCATGTGATGATATGATGGGGAAAATTATCACATGAGAAACACCTGTGATGGTAGTGTGATACGAGAATGATAGGATAAAAGCTAATGGATCCAAGTGGCAAGTTTAGAAGTGCTTAGAATATATTGTATCACTATTATTTAACTTAAAGAAAGAAACCAATCCTAGTTGTGTAGGATTTTGGGCAAAGGCCTAAGATTTTAGATGTATGGCACATAAGTAGCTAGCATATTAATTGGGAAACACATGAAGTAAACTATATATAAATTAAAAGAAACAAAAGCATAAGACAAAGCAAGCTTTACGTGAGATTTTTTTTAGCTATATGGAAGTGAAAATGCTTGTGTTGGAAACGTGTAGGCCTTAGGAATTATGCACAAGATGAGAATTTTTCAGCCAAGCCTATAACAAATCAAATTTGGCTTGAAGACTCCTTTCCATGTGCATAGGCCAACCAAGCTCAAAGGAATCTTTGTTTTTGCTTAGTAAGCATGTATTTAATGCATGAATTAAAATATCTCCATCGCATGATGACTTAGTTCCATTGGAACCAAACTAGGAACTAACTAGGTTACCTTCTAACTAATTTCTTTTTATCTTAACTAATTTGAAATAAAAATTTGCACATATGCCAAACTTTCTCTCAATCTCATGTTCACTTTCATCTTTTATCTTTTCTCTTATCTTCTTCTCACCCAAACTGCAACCCTTTCACCAAATTTACCTATCATTTCTTCACCTAAAATCTTCTAATAGAAGATAACAACTTTACTTCTCAAGCTATTGTGTTATTATTGATTTTTAATGAAAATTCTTTTCGATTTGCTTAAAAAAAAACCAAACCACAATTTTCCATTATTGAGTAATATTTATAATTCTGAAGTAACATATAATAAGATTACAAAAGATTTTTCCTCACTGATTGATATTTATAAATCTGATGTACAATAAAATACAGACTGGTATCAATTCTATTACATAGTACAAACAACTAAAACACTCCGTAACAAAGAAATACATCTTCAAACATAACTTCTTCAAAATATTACATCTTCAAACAAAATTCTCTTCTTGTAGACAGCTAATAGTCTCTTTTTGCTATTTATCTGCTCGCCCGAATAAAATCGAGGTCATAGCAGGTGTCAACCACAGACACAAAGTACAGGGTAAGTTTATGATAAACATAATTTAAGCAACATAATATATTCAATATGCAGATATTCATAACAACATCCTCAAAGATGCATGATTCTCTTAGACTCTTATCATGATGCATGTTTCTCTTAAACTCTTATCATGATGCATGATTCTCTTAAACTCTTATCATGTGGTACCAACAGTCAAGATAGCCTCATCCCAGTGGCACAGAACTGAAACGACCAGTCAGGGTCCCATAGTGTTGCAACAGGATTCTCACCCACACTTCATGTGATCATCATGAGTGGCGTGATTTCCCCACTGCCGAGTCACCCCCAGCTCAGACTTCTCTTATCTGAACGCTCGAACTCAGTTCCTGCAGCTATCTGACACATCTCCTTTTTGAGGTAACTCTTATATACACCTCCACTTTGAGGCAACTCTTATGAGACACATCAACATGTAGTATCAATTGTCAAGATAGTCCCATCTCAGTGGTCCAGAACTTATTCGACTAGTCAGGGTCTCCCAATGTTTCCTAGGTTCTCACTCACACTTCATGTGATGTGATTCCGTACTGCAAGAGTCACCCCCTAGCTCAGACTTCTCTTATCTGAATACACAGACTCAGTTCTTGTAAATATCTGACACACCTCCTCTCTGAGGCAACTCTTATGATACACATGAGATGGTTTCACTTATGCATGACTCATTCATTTTATCAACTTATATGTATTTTCCACATCAATCTCCAATCATTGTCTCATATAATTTATTCAGAGATTCAATATAAATCAAGTACAGAACTCAGCTTGTTACTCATGTATAGAAACTCAACATATCATTCATATACAGAGATTCATATAAACACTCAACAACACATGGAATTTAGAGAAATTCATAGAAACACTCAGCAACACATGAACTTCAAACACTTATTCAAACACAAACAACACTTCAACTATCTTTATCATAAAGCTTCCCTATACATACCTTATAACCTCTTATGAAGCTTGTCTATCTCTTCCTAATGGTACTAGCTTCTACACGTGATCTTCAAGGGAAAGTGGAGTCTCTTTATGCTTTGGAAAGGAAAAGATGAAAATGAAATGAAAGAGATGGGAGAGAGATTCACGTGAAGGTGTAGTAGGATGAAGTCTTGAGAATGACTTCCACTTAGGGTCTCCCCCACTTTATATAGAGTTTGGAAAATAATAGAATATTTACAAAAATCTCCTAAGTCATGATGCTTCCATTACAAGTGTCCCTACACTTGTCATGACCTTTACAAGTGTCCCACCACTTGTCATGGTCTTGAAGCTTCTTCCTTTTTTTTTCTTCTTCCAAGTGTCCTCTTACTTGGCATGTTCATGAAGTTTCTTTCTTCTTCTAGCTTATTCACGTGGACAACAAAGAAGGAGGAGAAAATTTACTTTCTTTCATGCTACTTTGTATAAATAATTCCCAAAGCATGATGGCTTCTTATCCCTTCATCAATGGTGGCTTACAAGTGACTAGATGTTTCTTAAGCCTTCATGATTGTATCTTATCATTTTAATTTATGAAGCTTAAGATATTTTTGTATTTATCATGTTTTCATTTTCTTAAAGAGAAGAAAATTATGTGGTTTTCCTTGTATCCACATGACACCTTTTATGAAGAAGAATAATTCAATTTAAAGATAGCTTCACACATGGCATTCATTGGAAGGAAGTAAAGTTCAATTTGAACTCTTCTACCTAAAGGATAATATTAAATAATAGAACTCTAGAGTTTTCCAGAAACTGACTTCAATTACAGTATAAATTGCTCACAAACAGTTTATATAGAGTGTTACATAGACTTTACATACAAGACTACTCTTACCTTAATTCTGATTGGTCCATACTACTTTTGACCATCAAAATTACTAAATCATCTCTTTGAATAAGTCTATACATCATACAATTAAAAGAAAATTCCCCAGATTCTACTTATCATTTTTCTATACTTTTCTGCTACCTAAATTTTCCTGAATAGAATTTCAAAGTTATCACCGTATAAAATTCATAGAAATTCTATTCTGAAGCTTTCTGTCACAAAGTATTTTGGTAATTTGCCATCAAAGGATACTTTGTAATTTCATCAGGTTTTCACAAAGTATCTAAGGGTGTCTTGGTAATTTTAACCTCAAGGATATTATTGTAATTTGTCACTCTAGGGGCATGATTATAATTTTTCAAACTATCCAAGGGTATTTTTGTAATTTCTACCTTAAAATGTCTTACCAAAATATCTAAGGGCATTTTTATAATTTCTGTTTTAAGGGAAGGACAATATGGTCATTTCTCCTCAAAAATTTATATCTATCTTATTTCTTACTTATATGGAATTAAATATCTAGATGTTAACTCTAACATATTAAAAATTTAGCCAAATCTATATTGTGTACTGCTTGTAGTCACGAAAACAAGAAAGGATGTAAGTGTTCCATTGTGAACTTGTTGACAAATTTGGAATTTTGTTTTTAAAATACTACATTTAGAGTTTTAGAACTCCAATTGAGGCATGTAATATCTTGTTAGAAAGTTTAGGAAGTCTAGTTTAACATACTAAAAGATGGGAATTTAATGACTTTTATATTAGCACATATTATAGGAAGAACCAAATCAAATATGGTGAGAAATTTATACTAAATTATCTTCAATTGGGTATATAGAGCTCTGTGTTTGGACCAAAGCACGTGAACTTGAGAGATCTCAAAACGACACTACAAGGAGCGATCAGACGGATAAAGATAGGTAAGGGGAGTTTATTATTTGATTACAACATTTGATACCATAGTTGGGGGTTAGGAAACCTAATTATTGAGATGTATGTTTGTTCCTGTTGTATGTTGGTTTTCAAGAAAAAAATATGTTTTTAACTAATGAGATACGATGAATTTATTATCAATGGATAAAACTGTGAATGATGTCGTTGTTGTAATGATTGGATTTTTGGGAAAAGTCTTAATTATAGAGGAAACTCTGTCCAAAATTTTATAATATGTTCTCCTATTTAATTCTTTATTAAATTTTAAATGGGCATAAGAGTTTTTTCTATATTGTAGTCTTCCTCTTTAATTTAGAAATTTCCTAAAATATCAGTCTTGTGGTATGATGGGTTGTGAATGTATGAAATTTGTGTTGTTTGAAGACCTGAGGAATGTCAATCTCAGGTATATGTTATATGTATATATGTGGAATGTGATTGCTTGTGATGTTAATAATATGAAAATGAGATGATATTGATATTTATGATGATGTTAATTTTGTTGATAATATTGAGCTTGAGATACTATTGATGTTGATGATGTTGAAATGAGATAATGTTGACATAGTTGACAATATTAAAATGAAATGATGTTGATGTTGTTGATGACATTGAGATTGAGATGACATTAACGTTGATCATGACATTGATATGAGATGATGTTGTTGGATATAGGGGAGCAACAAGAAGAAAGAAGCTTTTGACTTGAAAGAATGTTTTGAGCCTTTCACATGCCTTGAAGATTGAAATCCAAAATGAAGTGTATGGGGAGCCAATCTGTTGATCCATGCATTTGCATGCATATAATCATTTACATGCTTAAGTGTTTTCATCAAAGAATCAAAGATATTTTGAAAAAGAAGTAAATTAGAAATTTTTTGAAAAAATGCAATTAATTCTATTTTAATCGATTACATAATAGTATAATCGATTATTTGCTTTAGTTTTAAATCTGGAAAAGCATTGAAGAACATTTTAATCGATTACCAAACATTTGTAATCGATTACATAGTGTAAAACAAAAGTAATGCATTGTTGCTTTAATCGATTACCATAAACAGTAATTGATTACACAAGCTATCTTGAAAATCATGTTTCACTATTTTAATCGATTATCATACATTGTAATCGATTACATAAGCTTATCTCTTAAAGGACCTTCATTGCCTTAATTGATTACCATACATTGTAATCGATTACACAAAAGGCTTCAGATATAAAACTTCACTGCTTTATTGATTACAGCTCGGTTTAATCAATTATTCTATTCGTTGTTAAACCAAGAATTCAGCCTTGAACACTTTAATCGATTAAATGATAGTTTAATCGATTACATGAGTCGTTTTAATCGATTATTTGGTGCGTGTAATCGATTACTGTCTGTTACAAAAACCTGTTATAAATATGAGTGAGACTTGTCTTGAAACATAACTTGAATACTTCGAAATTTTCGAATACACACAAGCCTTCATAAAGTTTTAAAGTGATTTTCTGGGTTAACTAAAGTCTTGTCCCACTCTTTAATCTTCATGGGTTTTGAATGAATTCTTGGACAAGTATTCTCAAAGAAAGTTTAGAGAGCATGTTCTGAAATCCTTTTTCTCATTCAACTCTGATTGGTAAACCACATGCATTCATATTCATTGGATCATCATGTTGTTTCTCTCCATAATCTTTGATTGTAATTTCGTTTTTTTCAATTTTTGTTATTTGATGCTATTGTAAAGAGTTCTTTGAAGCTTGTGCTAGAGTGGAGTTCTCTAGTAAAGAACATAGTAGTGTTCTCTGGTTCTTGACATTAGAAGTCTAATAGGGTTTTAAATTTCTATTATTTATCTAGGGTTGATAAAGAGAGATTGTTGTAAAGCTTGTAAGAACTAAAATTTATAATAGTGGAACTCTAATCTAGTGTTGATTAGAAGAAACTGGATGTAGTTTCTCTTGAGAAGTGAACCAGTATAATTGCTTGTGTTGATTTTCTTTATCTGTATCTTTACAAGTCATCTTGTTCATTTGTTCTTGGTGTTATTATCATTACTTAACAAGTTCTGTTTTTTGAGCTATTGATTTCTTATGCTGAGTAATTTGATTGATTAAAAGCATTCTTGGTTTAAAAGTGATTAAGATCCTTTGACTCTGATATTATAAATAATTTTAAAAGACCAAGTTTAAACCAATTCACCCTCTCTTGGTTATTGTGGATATTCCTATTGTTTTCAGATGTTGATGTTGATGATGACATTGATGAGATATAATGTTGATGTTGACAATGTCATTGAGATGAAAATTCTGGTCTTTATCCACGGTCAGTGCATTGATGGGCTCATGTTTCATACTTCATGATTGCATGAAAATAGAATGAAGGTAGTATATATCTATGGTTTTTCTGAGGAGAAAATGCAGGTACTAGGGGGCATGTCACTCAGTTTGTAATTCTCTTGTGACTTAGGCTGATCACCATGGGGGGAGGGAATGACTAGTGCACAACAGGGTGACCTCGACAACTATTGAATCATTTTCCTAAGTGATAGGCTATTTCCAGAGTGAATGGTACCACATTGTATGGTGAGAGATGAGTCATGTGCATGCATCATTTTGAGCATAATTGATTTGAATTGTGGAAAAAGTTGATGACTAGTTTGTTAAGTGTGTGTTGAATTGATTGATTACTGAGAATGATTGTGGTTATTATTATTGCTTTCTTGCTAATCATTATTATTTAATGCTTGTTGATCTTGTATAATAAACTCACCCTTACAATTTTGTACCGTGTGATTGGTACCTGTGATGATCACGAACCTTTATTCGTGGGAGTAGATGAGCAACAATAAGTGATATTGGAGAGATATCCTTTTTGTTGGAGCCGCCAAATCGACATGATAATGTTGAGATTTATTTTGGGAGAGAGATGTATTTTGTTATCAACTCTTTCTTAGTTGGTTCATTGATTCTTTTTGGTTGGGCATGTAAATTCCAGGCCTAGATACATGTAAAAACTAAGCTATGTTCTGACATGTGAATGACATATAATGGTTCAATTTATATATATGTATATTTATTTATTCACATATTTTGTGCGTTGTCTGGTGAGTGTATTATCGCAAAAAATTTACTCTCATTTTCAGAATCAAATTAATGGAGTTTGCATTAAAAATTGAAAATTACACGTTTAGAGTAGTGATATTGTAGCAATGAGGCAGGTCGTTACACAACACACCTAGAGAGTATTTTAGCTTCAGGATACAAATACAGAATCAATTCTTTAAATCTTCTATGTTCAACAAGATTGTATAGACTATCATGTTCAATTACCATCATAGAAATCAACTCATTTACTACATCCTGATCAATTATTCTAGTTCTTAATTTTCCAGTTTGATCAAGCATAAGTTTCCACTTTCACTCTCACCACCCACAAGGTTTTTCTTACAATATTTGCATCGGACTCTTAATTTTACATCAGGATGTTTAACAATTTATTAAAAAAAATTCCACATAGTAGAAGACAGATTCCTAGCCCTTTTATTTGACCTTTCAGGCTCATCATTAAGTTCACCTTTTTCAACATCTTTAGATGAAATATTTTTTTCATTTACTTCAACATCAACTTCAACATTTTCATTGAACATAGCCTCAAAAGATTCCATTGTTTAATAATTAAAGCAGAAATAATAAGAATCATAAAATCATCATCACAAATAGAAAAATCACAAAATTGAATAAACCGAACTTCAACACAAATAGACCACAAAACTAAAACAGAAAAACCACAAGAAAAGAAAAACAATCACATTTCATAATGTCAACACAAATAGACCAGATTCACAAAAATCAAAACAATCACATAACAAAAAGAAGGGTTTATACCCATAAGGTTCCAAGATCACGAACTGAAGTTACAAGTTAGTGAAGTTAGAATTGGTTGTTTGACATGATGATGTATGGCTGAGATGTAACTCTGATGTATAGCTGAACCCATAGCCATTAGTTTTCCCAAACGTACCTTGCAATGAAACTCAATCTTCAAGCAAACTTCAAGAACTCTAACTTCTGCACTTTCACAAGAATTTGGGACTGTTTTTAAGCTTTTTAATTCAGCAATGGAAGATGGAAGAGAGGTTAGGGATAAAAATGGATGACACCATGGAAGAGCTTTCCAATAAGCTTAGGAAGAATTACCACAATAGCATTGAGAAGCCATTGATAAGACTCAAGAAGTTCTTACACAAGAACAAGAGAGAAACTCTCACAACAATTTTCAGAATTGTATTAATGAACCAAAGTTAGTTACAATCAGTTTTGGATAAACTTATATAGGCCACGAAATTACACATAAAATGCCACTAAATGTAATAAAAATGCAAATTGAAATGAAACCTAAATGAAGCTTGAAGTGCAAGCTTCTTCTAAAGTGACTCTTGGCTGACCCAACATGTGCAGTGCAGTTTTTATGCTGAAGTAATCGATTAATTCGTCATTGTAACCGATTAAAACAGAGTTTTTACACATTCTGATGCTTATGTAATCGATTACAGCTATCTGGTAATCGATTAAAACAGACAACAACTATTTTACAAAGTGCATTCGTAATCTATTATAGACAGATGATAATCTATTAAAATAGACAGGACTTCTTTTGTGTTTGCACTTAGTTGGTGTGCTTCTCCATGCTTTTCCAAGAGATACAAGTTAGTTTTGATGTGGTCTTGAAGGACTTGAATTCTAGCTCTTGTCATGGGTCCTTTAAGGCTCACCAAAGTAAGTTCTTCAAGCTTTCCGTCTAGGCCTTTAGCTTACAATGGACCTCCATCACATGACCACAAGCAACAGAGAGGCACAACAAGGTGGAAGGCGCAGTATTCAAGAGAGAGGCACAACATGTAGAGAGAAGCGATGCGTGCAAATTAAGGAGAAGGAAGTGACCTTCATGCACGGTGTTTTGCTGAGGTAGGGGAAGTGCAGTGCGGTGTTGGTCGGGATAGGGAGGTCGTCACACGTAAGCCAAGGAAGAGAAAGTGATGTCGCGATTGAGTGAGTGCTCGGGAAGGAGACATACGTGGAGTGAGGGCCAAGGAAGGGGAGGCATGACGAAGTTACGGTTTAAAAGTGTGTGTTGTAAAGACCCGCATCGTAGCTATGATATCACTAACTCTAGATTGTGCAATTTCAATTTTTAATGAAAACTCCATTAATTTGATTATGAAAATGGTAGTAAATTTTTCGCGATAATACAATTATCATACACACGATGCAATTGCATTATTGAATATATATCTATATCTATCTATCTATATATATACACATATATTAAACCAGTACATATCAATCTTAATTTAGTTTTAACTACAAGCACTTATCCCTAGAATGTACATGTCCAACAAAAAGAATCAAGGGACTAACTAAGGAAGAGTTGATTAACAAAATACAACTCTTTCCAAAAAGAATTCCAACGTCATCACATCAGATTGGCGGCTCCAACCAAAAAGAATCTCCCTCCAGAGTCACTTAATGCTGCTCATCTGCTCACACGAACGAAAGTTCACGATCATCACAGGTACCAACCACATGGTACAACAAATGCAAGGGTGAGTTTATTATACATATACAACAAGCATCAAACGACAATGATTAGAAAGAAATCAATAATGATAACCACAATCATCCTCGATAATCCATCAATTCAATACACTCTCAACAAACCAGTCATCCACTATATTTCATAAGTCAAAACAATCATGCTCAGAATGATGCATGCACCTGACTCATCTCTTAGAATTCAATGTGGTACTATCCTCATGGAAATAGTTTCTATAGAAAAATGATGCAGTAGCTTGTCGAGGTCACCCTGTCATGCACATATCGCTCCCCCATGGTGATTAGCCCTGAGTCTTAAGGGAGTTCCAAATAGAGTGATATGCCCCCTAGTACCCCCGGTACTTACTACCACCATTCTATTTCCATCTATGCAATTATGAAGTATGAAATATGGACACCATCAATGCATGATCTGGTTAGGAACAAATCCTTCCCTGCAAGGATAACCGGTCATGCACCCCCATGTACATACATAACACACCAATATGGGCTTACCGATGCACTGACTGTGGCTAGGAACAAATCCTTCTCCCACAAGGATAACCAACCGGTCACTGCACCCCACGTGTACATACATAACATACAACCATAGGCACCATCAATGCATGACCTAGCTAGGAACAAATCCTTCCCCGCATGGGTAACCAGTCATGCACCCCCATAGGTATCCTTGTATATCCACATCACACAATGATATTGTTCACATCCACATTATCTCTCATCAATGTCATTATCAACATCAACATCACACCATCTCAATATCATCATCATACATATCAAAGTCATCTCATTTCAATATCATCAACATTATTTCATTTGTACATCATCGAACACATCATCATTATCTCATTCAATCATCACCAACACATCAATAACATCTCATTTCAACATTATCAATGACATTAATATCACCTCATTCATCCACAATCCATATTAAAACGATACTGGTATTTTAGGAAAATTCTAAATTAAAGAGGAGGACTACAATATAGAAAACACACTCTTATGCCTATTTAAAAATTTAATAAAGAATTAAATAGGAAAACATATTATAAAATTTTGGGCAGAGTCTCCTCTGTAATTAAGACTTTTTTCCAAAAATCCTATCAATTACAACAACAACAACAACATCAATCATAGTTTTATCCATTAATAACAAATTCATCGCATCCCATTAGTTAAAAATACAATTTTTCTTGAAAACGAGCACACAACAAGAACAAACATACATCAATAATAGATATATCGCATCCCATTAGTTTAAAACATAATATTTCTTGAAAACCAGTACACAACAGGGACAGACATATATCCTCATAGTTGGACTCCCTGACCCCCAACTATGGTACCAAAACTATAACTAAATAATAAACTCCCCTTACCTATCTATAAATTCTCCCGTTAGCTCCTCACGGTGTTGTTTTGAGATTCCTCTAGTTTGCGTGCTTTGGCCCAAACGCAGAGCTCTATATGCCAAATCGAAAATAATTTAGTACAGATTTCAAAGGTAAGGTCAAAAGTAACATTTGGGGTCAAATACCCACTCAAATTAAAAAGGGGCTAAAAGGGTGTTTTGGAAGTCCACATCAAAAAATATTATTTTGAAATTCCGATCACACCAATGTGACCGGGGTTCAACAAAGATCACATAAATGACATCTATTTCATAAAAGGAGACTTTTACAATATCTCATTTTCAAAGGGTTTTAAAGGAAGTCGTAAAACTTCCACATCGGTACCCAAAACGCAAGAGACACTAAAAGAAGCTTAAACTAGCTAGGAGAAGATAAAGGAAACCAAGTTTACCTAAAAAAACCAAGAAAGAAGGATTACAGGCTCCATTCTCTACTGAATCTTCAAGTTGAGTTTCGAAGATTCCACTCCGATTAAAGTGTTCATCTTCGTGCAGTGGTCCAACGGCAAGCGGCGGTGGTTCGTGGTGGTCACCAGTGGCTGTGGGTGGTGGAGGATGATGATGGAAGGTTAGGTGGCTGTTTGGAGGAATAAAGAGGATAGTTTTTTTTGTGTTTTTTCATGCTGTTGCATGTTTTAAAACTGACTTGACTCATCCAGGCGAGCCAAAATGTCTGTCAAATTCGCTTGGGCGAGCTGACCCAATTTTAAAATTTATATTTTTGTGGAAAATTAATTTCTCATACTTCATATGTTATTTTGCCAATCCCAGCGGTCAACAGTTACATATTTGGGTTAAAAGCCTAATTGTAAAATTTAAAGGCGATCTAACGGTTAACCAATCCAAAATGATTATTTTACCAAAACAAGTTTTGAGCCAAACTCGGAATCACTCAATTTCAACACAACCCAAACAAACTTCGCATAACCTAACATACATACCAAGAAATTGCACCAGGGAAAATTCATAACAACTCAACCAATCTAAATTAATCAAATAATCAAACAATCATAACAAATACATCAAACACTTTTTTTAGTTTATCGAAATTTCAGGGCGTTACATGTGCTCTGAATCTGAAGCTCTAAAGTCTCACTCAATCTATATAATTTTTATAAAAAATTAACTTTGTGTTATACGAGCTACTCACGAGCCTGCGGATAAAAGATGTTAAGTTTGTGGACTTAGCAGACCAGACTCAAGTATTGCTTATAATTATATGGGCTTGTAAACAAAAAGGCCTGTAATCTGCCCGGTCTGTGGCTTCAATGGACTAGCCTGTGGACTTGAGCTCGTATACCCACCCCTATATGTAGTTGTGTGCGAAAGTGTATGACTTGTGAGGCACAAGTGGCATACCCTAAGAGTCTATCTTTCCCCAACCTACCTTAGAGTTCCTAATACCAATGTGCCAAACACTCCAAGTCATGAATGAGTGCATGAAAAGTATGATGCTTGTGATGGTGCATATGCATATGTGATGCTGAAATAAGTGTGACAGAAATATTTTGATTTGCCTAAATTGGATGGGATGTCTTAAATTGAACCAACTCACTTCTTTTAAGGATACTGAAGTTTTATGGGTAGCCTTTAATATGCGATGGATTACCTTCTGTCTAGAATTGTTTGTACATCATGGTGAATTGTATTTTACGGCAAGCGTGTTGTGAAAAGTGTGATTGACTAGTGATTATTAATGAATAAAGGGTTGATTAAATTGTATGTTGTAGTTTGTTTCATACTCATTTAATTCTTTGAGAAGCTCTGGTGAGATTGTTCCTTGTATGTGATTTTCATGAATTTATGATAAACTACCAAATACACCAAGTGTATCATGATTGTGCAAATGAGAGATGGATGAGAATATGAGTGATATGGTTGACTTGATTGATTTCACTCTTATGTGGAATGGATCTTTTAAGGATACTCTGACAACTTGTGACAATTGGTATCACTCCAATTGCATGGATAGAAAACTACATACAAACTACCCATGATGATGACAAAGATAAAAGATTTTGATTTAAAAACTTTGCTAAGGACTCAGTGTCCATAAATCTTCTTGAAGTTTGAGTAAATCAATTTATTTGGAAAAGTCTTGCCAAGGACTATGTGTCCATTGATTTTTGAGTTTTAGAGTAAGCCCTTCTTTTGAAAAGTTTGTGAACGATTTTAAGGATGAGGAAGAATGTTTATTAAAGATAAATATTTCATGAATAAGGACTTATTTCCTTAAAATCCTTCTCCCGTTCTCTCATCTTGGAAATTAAGAAAGTGAAAGAATTGATAATTTTCCATGCATCATGACATTCTTGGGCTTTGTGTCCATATCCAGGCTAAGTGTGGACCCTCATAAGTGATTACACCATATCTGGATGGATCTATGTGATCTATGCCTCTAGTGTATCTCTACTTAGTGCTTGATCCCAATTAGGTGCAAAATGGGCTAGGTGTCGAATATGAAGATTGTATTTCGAATTTCTTGGGCCCGTAATGACTAGGCGCCATATAAATACTTGTATACATCATGCATTAATTGCAAGATAATTTTTGGTTGATTGTATGACCAAGCATGACATTTATACTAGGTGACTAACTATTATTGGAAGATTGAATTCACTTGTGAGTGATAAATGAGCATTGTACTCAGATTCTATTCTTCCATGTGTTATGTTTGATGTTATGATGTGAAGTTCATTTTGATAAATGGGAGTTACTTATAGTGATTTAACAAGAAAAGAACTAATATGAATGTGGGGGAAACTACTATTATAAGTAGTTGGGATTCCCTAGTCCTTTTTGTTATATGATAGTGCTGGTACTCTATGTGTGTTATTATGAATAATAATGTGTTATGCATGATATGGATTCAATTAGGGAAGAGATGTGAGTTATCTATATGTGGTCTAGTGATTAATGAAGAAAAGTATAAGCATGTTGCCAACATAAAATAATATATTAATGTTCTAAATTATGCCTAGATTTTCCCAATTCAATCTTGTATACATGTAATTGCCCATTGGCTTTATATTTCACCCCTCCCCCCCTTTTTCTTTTTGTTTTGTTTGTTGATTGTGGCTCTACTTGACACTAAGCAGATGATAGATAGGTATTATGATAAGACGACCACTCTAGGGTTATGGAGCAGAAATCTCAAGGCGACTAGGAAGATGAGACATCTCAAGTGAAGCCACTTTTGTCAAAATACGTTGTTTGTAAGCACTTAGATAAGAATAACTCTAGGGTAGGCGACCCTAGTAAACATGACTTGTACCACTTTTGGAAGGTGTTTGGCATCTAGTAAAGTTTATTTTAGCTACTGGTTTGTCAGGCTAGAACTAGTTAGTTAATTGAAGGAATGTCTTATATTTAACGATTATTAAAGTATTTGGTCACTTAAACATGTTATATTTATACTCCTTGATTTTGAACATGCATAGAACTTTTCCTTCAATACATGTGACTTATTAATGCAATTGGAAAATGTTAAGCAAGTATTGATAGACCATAACATGAGGTTTTAAGTTTTATCTCAAAATTAAATTCATTGTTTATGAAATTCGTACTCACCTGCATGTCCAAGTTGATTTATGCCTTGAATATTTGTTTCGAAAGCTGAGAGGGTAATGTATAAATTATCTATCAATTACTTGCTGATGAGGCCACTTCGTGTGGGCATCCTGTATGTTTCATCAGAATGTGAAACACATGCATGTCAATCAATTTTGTTTTATAAGTTCCATACTTTATAAATTGAAATACAAGTTTGTGATTGTAAAAAAAAAGTTATTCAATTTTATTGACTTTGAGTAAAGAAACTTTTGTTTTCTAAATTTCAAATTTAAACTAGCTAAGTTTCAATCCTAACAAGCTAGGTCCTTAAAAAAACCCTAAAAATCAGTGCCCAAAAAATGTCACTACAAACCATCACAATCCCCCCATCAAACTCACGCTTTGAAACTGTAGCCTTGCCATTGTCACGAAGTACTACATGTATACTTTTTACCAATCAAATAGTCAAACAAAAAGACACAAGTAACTTCAAGAGAATAGCAAGTTAGAGTTAGTGTTTGTACCTACACGGTGGTACATGGATAATTTTCTCTTCTCTGATGTGATGTCTCCTTCTTTTCTTACTCTGTGAGTTCCTCATCCGATGCAACATGGGTGGGTAGCAAAAGCACTTTGATGCTCATGTTAGAGCTCTCTCCCCAAATATAGTAAACTAAAAATGAATAGTGTGTGTTATCTCGAGAATCTCACCCTTTATATATGCAATGTTGTTAACCATGACAAAAGCTAATCTTAATTCAAATCATACGACAAGCACTTTCCATTGAAAATATGTAATATTCTTATTTTCCAATACAAAAAGATATGTACTATTTGAACCTTTAAAAAACAAAAAACATCAGTTGAAATAAAATTAAGAAACAAAACAATTGGGTGTTCGAACGAAGAATACAAACTAACCACTTATTGCTTCTATTCCAACAAATTAGTTACCAACCCATATATGACAATAATAATAATAATAATAATAATAATAATAATAATAATTTCCATACATAGAGTGCAAAGTCTACCTAGCTATTCCATAACAAACCTCAAATCACCACAACAACCCCTGAAACAGAAAGTATCAAATAAGCCTTCTCAGGTTTGAAAAATTATTTAATGAAATGAACACATGTACTTCTATAACAAGAACTCATCATCAAACAAAAAATGATATTTTATATATACTTTATAAGAAGTTAAAGAGAAATGGATGATGAAGTTGTTTGAATGAGAAATATCTTAATTTCCACCATTTTTTCTTGTTAACTAATTACATGACAAAAATAGACAAATACAAAACGAGAAATTAAATTGTATTTTGGGTGATTGTATTTTAACTAAAACTTGATCAAAAAGTTGATAGGATGAGCTCTAGGCCCAAAAGAGATAAAATTAATTGTATGGACTAGGAATTTGACTAATTAAGCCTTTTTAGTAGAACCATCAAAATGACTTGGTCCATCCTACTAGCCAGTGTGGGCCAACATCCAAAAGGCCTATATGACCAAAAAGCTTGCACTAAAAGACCCATTGGACTAGGACAGGACATACCCATGTACTTTAATATTAATATTATAACATATCCTATAATATGAAATTAGAATTTTTCTATATAAAACATTCTTAATTTTATTAATTTTATCTTTATTTAAATTTAACATTTTATAATAATTATTGTTGGTTGTGTCTAATTAATTTTCTATATGGATTATGTATTTATCAAGTTACATTTTTAATGCATATGATTAGGAGTTGAAATTCTAAATAAGATACTTAAATAAAAAAAAACTTAATTAAATTTCTATACATGAACTAAAGAAACTCCAAATCACACAAGAGAAATATTACAGTTCTAAAGATTAAAAAAATCATATAAGCATAATATTTTCTTTATTCATCATTAACTTTTTATTTAGTAAATAAATTCATATACCACAAATACTTTTTTTTTATATTTTTTATAATCATTGTTAATATATTTTTTTATGATAAAGTACATATTTTAAAGGAAAAAACTAATAAGTATAAATTTTAATGTAATTTTTTTATTAAAATTATCTATATATCACTGTTATATATACAATTATATTTATGAAGACAATATTCTTAAAAAATATTTATATAAATTAAAATTATATAAAACATTTGTGAATATAAACTTCTTTAAATATATATCAATATTCACATCTATCTAAATATATTTTTAAGAATATTTAAATACATATATTATATAAAACTTACAAATAATTAAAAGTTATATAAAAAGTCATAATAATATATAAATTATGAATTTAATGACACATGTTATTATATAATAGATTTCATGATATTCATGACAGTATAATTATATTATTATATAATTATATAATTTTCAAGTACCTGAGAAAATTTTCTAAATAAAAGTCTATTGGCATACTTGAACACACATTAAGTAGATTAAAAATTTATCTTATATTTAAAAATTTAAATTAATTCATTTAATATATTTAAAATTCTCATTTATGATTATTATTATAATTACAATTTCATATAAATCAGTATATATAACAATGCATCCGTACATCACATTGGTCATGAACAAGTGTTACATCCGGAGAGAATTTATTTAATTTATCAAATTTTATTAACGTAATAAATACACTAAATCAATAGCACAACACAATAGATAAATAATATTATCATATTTCATTGAGATAATAAATACACTAAATTAGTTATAATAGGATATGATAGTTATTTTATCCTAATATCATGTTTTGGCACCATAATCACCGGTCTCACTTTGTGTCTCATTCTTTGTCCCATCCAATGAAATGTTGCCACATCATTTAATGGTTATAACTCACTCATAACAGATGATTAACAACACTATCTTCTTTTTTGTTATTCTTCGTCTCAAAACTCAAACGCGGAAGAAACCTTCAAGACATCCTATCCCATGAGAAAACCTTTGCTGCTAAGTACTAACACCGCCCCCAAATCATTCTCACTGATCCTGGGTTGTGCTCAATTGTTCTGATTTGGACGAACCTTAGTAGTAAACTTGATGTTAGCCATCGAGTAGGAAAAAAAAGTAAAACGTTTTGATTACCTAGAAAGCCAAACTCACTTAGCACCACAATAAAAAAGGGACAACAAGTGATCATTAAAGAAAAAACGAAAAAACTTTTATGGAAGAAAAAAGAGAGTTTCGTAGAAGATGGTTGTTGTTTGGTGTTGGGGGTGACCTTATTATGTTTCTCTCTCTTTAATTGTAGCAAAGTATCAATCGAAGTAATTGGAGCGGCGGTGATAGATGGAAGTTGTGAATGGATGTTCGGAGGTTTTTTCCACGGCATTATAATGGGAAGGGAGAAAGAATGTGGTTTAGACTTGAGATGGAGAATAATGAAATGAGTGAGCTGTAATCATTAAATGATGTGGCAACATTTTATTGGATGGTGTTAGAGTAATATGTATTTCATAATTGTTAATTTGTCCTTTTTATTTTCTATGTTTTGCTTTTTTTTTTTTATCCTAAAAGGGGCTATGTATGCATTTAGATGGTTCTGTTAGGCATGAACCTGTCTCATCCTTTCTTTTCTGGTATATTTTATCACCTATTATTTATATAAGTGGATGTCATTTAAGATAGAGACTTGAGCACTCTTTCACCAGTTTTCTCTCTTAAATCGGTATTAGAATAGGTACGGTCATGCTTTGTTGGTTTCTTGTCGTCGGCCTTGTTTCTTGTTGCTGAATTCGTTGTTCGTCGTCGTGCGCCGCTGTACGCTGGGGACCAAATTTTTCGACGATCTCAATGTTAGATGCGCCTCGTCAAGCGCAACCCAACCTAAGTGGTCTTGTCTTTGGTCTTTGAAGGACGTTCCTATACGAGCCCTATTTGGCTTCCACTTTTGCCTCTCTCCCAATGCCGAAAAGTCACCGTGATGCCTTTGTAGCTATAGCTGGCACTAGGTTGACTCCATTCAGGTCTTGGATTGTCTTTTTTACTCACTTGAATAGTTGTGGGTCTTTTCTTTTTTTCTTCCTTTCCTATTTTAGAAGAGTTTCATGGCCTCTACTGGTTCAACTCCTTTTGTCACCGGAATACCCCCTATTCCTAGCGCAATATTTTCAACCGCAATATTTTTTTTCTATATGAGTAGGTTGGAGCCTTAAAAGTTTCTTTTTCTACTTCTTTTATGTGAAGAAAGTAGGATGTTTACATTATATGGTTCTATACTAACATATCCACCCAGAAGATGCTTTTGGACAAGAAATGATATGGAATTTGGAGGTATGAATGTAAAAAAATTGTTTTATACTGTGGTTTTTAGATTTCAATTGATTCATTTCAAATTACCCTTACCATTTGAAATGTCTTATCTCTGAAAGTGGAATTTCTAATTGTTGTACCTTTGTTTTTGTTCATTAAAGTTATACTATGTTTGTGCCCATAAGGGCATTCTTACTGGATTTTGTTTTCATGTTAATTTTGGTTTTTAGTTTCTTCTAGAAGGAAATCTTATACTCTGCTCTTTGTAACATCAATTTTATTTCTTACCCAGCAATCACTGTTGCACATATTAGTCTTTTGAAGTTTATATCCCTAGGACACCTTTTTTACACCCCAGGATTCTTCCTATTCAGGCGATGGCACCTATGTAAAGTTTTTCGTTTTATGATCTATCTACTATGCACAATGTGTATATTAGTCACTTTCATTGTATTCTAGGATCATTAATCAAATTGGAACTTTCATTCCTAGAGATCTGAGTGATAGTGAAGTAGTGAACTACAATCCCTTTTGGTATTACTTGAGTATTACAAAAAAGGGGACGAGAAGATATAAAGGGAGTGTATAAGAAAAGGTATCACTTGAGTCATGTGAAGTGAGCCTCACAAACTCTTTGACTGAAAATTTGGAGGAAAAAATTTCTTAGTCTTTGTTTATAACCACTCTACCTTGAGTCTCAGATTGAAGGTTGATAATACAATGCATATTTTGGCCAATAAACTGATAGAGCCCAATTACGTAAGGCCCAATTGAGTAAAGTTTATGTTCGGGATAAAGGCAGAAAACGTTGGCAGTATTCCAAAGAGTCCAATCAATTACTAATTACTGAGTCAGATAAATTGTTAGAAGAAGGTGGCCTTGCACGTGCGAGTTAGTTAGAGGGGTGAGTATTAGTAGTAGTGTCCAGGGCTGTGAGAGACACCAAGGGGTCAATTATGTAGTCGTTGTTAGAGTTGCAAGGGCATCTCTTTCTGTTATTTCTTCTCTGCACTATTGATTCTCTGCTATTATACTAAACAATCAAGCTGTACTGAATACTTTTCTTACTATTAACGTAAAGAGAAGGAGAAATACAAAGAAGTTATTCAGAAATACTGTGTTATTGCTGTTAAACATATCAAATTGGTATCAGAGCTCCTTCTGGGAGCTGGGTTATGGTGCGGACGCGCAGCATGGAGGAAAGGGTCAGTCGGGGAGAACAAACTTAGGGGGAGTTATTGCGGAGAATGGACGCTAGTGACGCGAACCAAGCGGAAATCATCTGGCAGTTAAGGGAGATTGGGGCGAGCATGGAGCAACTCCGTGCTGACGAGTTACGGAACGGATGTAATCGGAAGGACAGAACCAACAGCAGAAATAGCTCGGAGGGATATCATGGGGTCACAGGGGAACGAGTTGTAGCGACCCGTGTAATAGAAAATTGGATATCCCAATTTTCTCCGGAGAAAATGCATACGCATGGCTGGGAAAAGTGGAATGTTAATTCCAGATAAATGACATTGGGGATGAGGATAAGGTTCCGGCAGTGATGTTGGTTCTGGAGGGTGAAGCGCTCAACTGGTATTGATGGTGGGAACTTGACAAACCAGTATCGACTTGGGCTCAATTTCGACGTGAAATTCTGTGCAGGTTTCAACTAGAATTATTGGACAACCCTTATGGTACACTATATTCGTTGAAACAAACAGGGTCAGTGATGGAGTTTAGAGGGGAGTTTGAGTTAGTGGTAGGGACCATGCCCTACGTTGATGAAGAGATATTGAAAGGGGCTTGGCTGAGTGGGTTGAAACTCAGTATCAGATAGGAGGTGTTGATGACTCCGGGGTTGGGCTTAGGGTCCATGATGAAACTAGCCCAAAAGATTGACCAGCGCAATTTAGCTTGGGCTGAAGAGGGAGTAAGATATTTTGGCCTGAAAGTAGTAAGTAGCATACCGAGAAGTGGCCCTTAGAACGTGTACACAAGAGTGGGGATTAGTAAGGTTAACCTGGGTACCACGATGGAGTCGGGTCGGGCAAGTAACACAAATACTATGAACCCTAATTCTCAAATTCGAAATGGTGTTTGAGTGACGTCTTAGAGCAGTGCGGTGACATCTCGTAAGGAGGAAGGCCAGAGAAACAATTTTCGACGTCTGTCTAACATGGAGGTGACAGAATGAAGGAATAAGGGGTTATGTTTTAGATGCGATGAAATGTGGACGCCGGAGCATAGGTGTGCGACTAAGTAACTTTATCTTCTGATTATGGATGAGGGAGAGGACGACAGGAACGATTGAGTGACAGAGGAAGTGGATGCAGAGTTGGAGCCGCCATGCGAGGAAGAAGAAGTGCCCTTACAGCTGATGTTACAGAGTTTGATGTTACAGAGTTTGATGGGACTCTCTTCTGATGATGGTTTGGGGAGAGGTGAAGGGGAAAATACTGGTGGTACTAATAGATTATGGTGCGTCCAGTAATTTCGTGAAGAAGGAGGTAGTGCAACGTCTCGGGTTAACAATGGAGAAGACCCCAGTATTCCAAGTGGAAGTGGGGGATAGACACAAGGTGGAATGTAGTGGTGTGTGTAGGAGGGTGGAAGTTAAGATCCGGAAGCTAGAGATTAAGCAAGATTTTTATGTCTTTGCCTTAGGTGGAGCTGAAATGGTGTTGGGATTGGATTGGTTGAAAGAGTTACGGAAAATATGAGCCAATTTTCGAAATATGACTCTCAGGTAAGGTGCGCAAGACAAGGAGATTTGTATCAAGGGTGATCCTTCTTTATCCAGAACTTTATCTTCCTTGAAGTCCATGTCCAAGGCTCTTATGCAAAAGGGTCAGGGGTTTTATGTGGAGAAGAAAGAAGGAATAGAACTGGACAAGATGGTTGAGAGTGATATTTTCCCAAGAGACTGGAAGAAATTGGAAGAGCTGTTGTATGAATTTGAAGATTTATTCGATAGGCCAAAGGGGATGCCTCCTCGACAAGCTCAAGATCACTTGATCACACTGAAAACAGAGAGTCAAGTGCCTAATTTCCACCCTTACAGGTATCCTTATTATCAAAAAATGAGATTGAGAAGTTGATTGCTGAATTGATGAATGGTGGATTTATTAGACCAAGGGTTAGTCCTTATTCTAGCTCGACCATTTTGGTTAAAAATGAAAATAAAGGGAATATTCACAATAACCAAGAGGGGGGGCTGAATTGGTTAAAACCTTGGTATTTTAAAATTAATTCAAATCAGAGTTTCAGGATCTTTATCACTTTCAAAACCAAGAAATCTTTTTACTCAATCAAATAGCTCAGCCCCTTGGAATTAATTTGCTCAAAACAGAACTTGTTGAACAATGAACATGAATCAAAGAATCAATGGACAATAAAAGTAATAGAGATAGAGAAACAACACACAAGCAATTTATACTGGTTCACTTCACAATTGAAGCTATATTCAGTTTCTTCTAATCAACACTAGATTAGAGTTCCACTATTATAAATCTTGTTCTTTCAAGCTTATTACAAAACCTCCCTTTATAAACCCTAGATAAAGAATATAAATCTAAAACCTTATTAGAATTCTAAGGAGCAAGAACCAGAGAACACTACTCTGTTCTTTAACTAGAGAACCCTTCTCTAGATCCAAGCTAGAAGAATCCATTTACAATAGCAATTTACACCAGAAATTCAAAAATGAATTTACACATAAAGATTAAGGAGAGAGACAACCTGATGATCCAATGAATGTAATGCTCATGAGTTACCAAATCAGGTTGAATAGTAAAACAAAATTAGCACATGCTTTTCCTTAACCTTGAAAAGTTTCTTACTCAAGATTCATTCAAAGACCCATGAATGATTTGAAAGAAGCAAGAAGTTATAGAACCAAGAAAATCACTTTAAGAGACTTTAGAAAGCTTGTGTATACTCAGAAATACGAATTGATCAAGTTATTAAACAAGCCAAGTCTCCAAATCTATTTATAACAGATTTTGTAACTAACTGTAATCGATTAAACGTGCCAGATAATTAATTAAAACGCTTTTGTAATCGATTAAATTATCACTTAATCGATTAATTTGTTCAAGAAGGCTTCTGAGTTTCAGCAACGAGCAAAATATTCGATTAAATCGAGCTGTAATCGATTAAGACAGAAAGTTTAGTTTCACAAAATGAACTGTGTAATCAATTACGAGTTTTGGTAATCGATTAAGTCAGAAAATTAGGATGTTCAAAATGAACTATGTAATCGATTATGAATGATGATAATAAATTATTCTAGCAAACCTTAAAAACTGTTTTCAACTATGTAATCGATTACACTATATCAGTAATCGATTAAAACATTTAACAAAGCAGTTTCAGTTTCAATCAAAGGCCAAATAATCGATTAATCTGATAGGTAATTGATTAAATTGTGCATGAAAGTTTTAGTGAAAACCATTTAAGCTTATTAATGGATGAATGAATGAATGCATGGATCAATCAGATTGTCTTTCTCTTACACTTCATAATTCTCCCCCTATATCCAACAAAAAAGAAGGATGAGAGCTGGAGGGTGTGCGTAGATTATCGATCTCTGAATAAGATGACGGTCCCTGATAGATTTCCAATATCGGTGGTGGATGAGTTGTTAGATGAGCTTAGGGGATCTACGCTGTTCATCAAATTGGATCTAACATCCGACTATCACCAGATCCGTATGGAGGAGGAGGACATTCCCAAAACGGCTTTCCGGACTCACGAAGGTCATTACGAGTACCTAGTGATGCCGTTTGGGCTCACAAATGCACCATCTACATTTAATGCACTTATTAATGAGGTACTGAAGCCTTTTTTGCCAAAATTTGCTTTGGTTTTCTTACGACATTCTAATACACAATAGCAACTCCAAGAAACATATCGAGCATTTACAGCAAGTGTTTGTTACGGCGGCATAAACTCTTTGCTAATAAAAATAAATGCAGATTTGGTCAGAAAGTATTGAATACTCAGGACATTTTATCGATGCTACAGGAGTTAGTGCAGACCCGCGCAAAATCCAAGCAATGGTGGATTGGAGGCAGCCTAAAATTGTGAGGGCATTGAGGGAATTCCTGGGACTTACTGTAATGTCACTAATTATAATCAATGTAATTTGGGTGATAATTGCATAATTAAGAGGCTTAGTATTAATAAAAGAGGATTAATGAAAGGAGGAGCATTTTGGTCTTTGTTTAGAGGTTAGGGTGTGAATATGAGATTGCTGAATGCACCCCCTCCTCATGTTAAAATCTGTGGCTGACTACGTTTCTCTCACTTTCTCCTTCTTCTTCCTTCATGTCCATGTCTCTCCTTTACACCCAAGCACCATTTCTCTTCACTCCTTCTTGTTTGGCGATTGAAAACTCAAATTAAGCAAGAAAGGAAGCTCTTCTCCTTGTCCTTTATTGTTGTTGAGTTTTGGTTGTGAGCAATTTGAGGAAAAGAGTAGAGCTAGGAGCTGCCCACTTCATTCGGAGCAGCTGGGCAAAATTGGAAACTATAGAGAGCTTGGTCCACCCTTCAATTTGATTAGTTGAGCTCTAAGGTTGGTACCCTCCTCCTATTTCGCCTTGATTCTTAGAAATCATAAGGTTAGGGTTAGGTTTGATGAGGGTTTGGAGTGAAATTGTTAAATGTTGAGTATTGGGAGGGTGAGACAGTTTTAATGTATAATTTGGAGTGTGTAGAAGTTGATATAAGTTTTGAAATGGTGTCCCATGCATGAAACATACATAAATGTGTTTGACAGCAAAGAACGATGATCTGGTCAGCCATGATGTTTTGTGCATAAAAGGAGCTATCCGTATCCAAATTGTCTAAAAATGGTGCCATTTGAAAGCTAAGAGATTTAAGTCTGTTTTGAAATTTTCGTGCTATTTTAGGAGGTTCCTGGAATTGTGCAGAGTTATAACAGGCTGTTATACTCTGTGTAGCTGCTTGACAGTGTTTTGAGAGCACTGTGGCTCATTACTTCTTGTACTTGGTGTATATTTTGTACCCCTGCGAGGGAAGATGTGCGTGCACAGACATTTTGGATTCTGTATATGTTTATGATGTACAATTACTGTATATTTTGTACCTTCTTGTGAGGATGTGATTTGTGAGATCATGACACAGGGTGCCTATTCTTTTGTATAGCCACTGTGATGGTTTTGATGATGTATTTAGAGATATATGTGGTTTATGTTTCTCCTAATATATCTACTGGGATATTATTGTTTACCTACCATTCTTTATGTTATCTGGATCATAGAGGCTTGTTGTGGATACCTACCATACATAATGAATCAAGAATATGGTTTTGAAAGGAAATGACGATGACATCATGTTTTCTTTTAAGCACTTCCGTTGTTTGAATTATTTGATTTTCAATTAAGTAAACTATTAATACACTGGATGCATACGGGGTGTTACATTTTATGGTATTAGAGCATTTTCCTGATGAAAGCATTATGTATTGTAATTGTGTGTTGCTCTTGACTGTTATCTGAGTTTGCCATGGCTATTGCATGTGTGGACACTAGTAGTGGGCCTGATCAACTCACTGTTTTGGTGTACATGTGCAGTGTCATGACGGGATCCTGGAACAACAGTGGGGCGACGAATGCCCAGCTTGATCTAGTGGCGGCCGCGTTGGCAACTATGCAGCATGAGTTGGCTGCAAATAGGCAGATGCAGGAGACTATGCAGCGTGAGATGGCTGCAAACCGTGAGATGAATGAGGCCTTGATGAAGGCTAACTAGGAGCTGCTTGTGGAGGTGAGGACTTTGAGGAAAGATGATAGAGTATCCTTTCCACCTCCGACGCACGAGGGCGAGGGTAGTTGCCATCAGACTGGAGGTAGTCACCTAAGAGGGGACCAGGTTTTCCATGTTGAGGCTGTTGATGATGTTGCAGCCCGAGGGAAGATGCTTATCACTTTTCATAAGCATGACCCTCCAGCTTTCCTTGGAGGATACGATCCAGTTGCTGCAGCTCGGTGGCTCCAGGCACTGGAAAAGATTTTTACGGTGATGGAGTGTCTTGATCACCAGAGGTTGCTGTATGTGACCTACTTGCTATAGGGAGATGGAGATGCCCATGAGTGGTGGACCACCACTGCTCAGATGCTTAGAGGCCAGACTGGGGAGATAACTTGGCAGATGTTTGAGGCCTGTTTCCTGGACAAATACTTTCCCAGGGATGCTAGAGAGCAGAAACAGGCGGAGTTTGACACTCTCGTTTAGGGGAGCATGACAGTGGACAAGTACTTGGCCAGGTTCAATGAACTGGCCAAATATTCCCATTTCAGGAGGTCTTTGCCTGATGCGGATGTTCTTGCTGCTAAGTTCCAGATGAGGCTTAGGGAGAGCATAGAGGAGCGAGTTGCGGGTAGTGGATCCTTTGACATTGATAGCCTGGTGAGGCAATGCCTCCAGGTGGAGGATATGTTTCTCAGACACCGAGGCAATCAGCCTACTCCCTCAGTCAGACAGGAAGTGAGGAGGCCCAGCAGTTTAGGCCCACCTAGTAAGGATAAGGGCAAAGATCTGAGAGTCTTTACCCCATCAGACAGATTCAAGAGAGGCTCTAGCCAGAGTGGCTCAGCACGGAGGCGACCTTCTCACAGATGTCCAGCTTGCGGGAGAGAGCACTGGGAAGTGTGCCCCACAGGCCAGTTGGTGTGTTTCCGGTGTGGCAAACCAGGCCACATTTCTCGTGAGTGCCCGTAGGCAGGGGGCCGGGCACTAGCTGCTCCAATTATGACGGCAGCACCCACAGCAGGTCGGGTGTATACAGCTGATGCTAGAGAGGCAACTAGAGCTCCTGACTTGATCAGAAGTACCATTCTGATTGATGTTTATGATGTGAGAGTCTTGTTTGACTCCGGAGCTACGCATTTATTCATCCAGGACATGACTGCATTTGGGCTAAATTTGCCCATGTCTAGATTTTCTCCTCCGATGGAGGTTACCATGCATCTAGTTATAGGTGTCAGGTGAGCACTACTGCAAGGATGTGCAGTTTCAGTTTGATGGCATAGAGTACACGATTGATTTGTACTGCCTAGCTATGCCGACCCTTGAGATCATTCTGGGTATGGATTGGTTGGCCAAGTATAGCGTGATGTTGGACTATTGCAACAAGAAGGTTGTTGTGCCTTCTGATGGAGTATTTTCGAGTTCCACATCTTTCCTATCAGTCTTGCAAGCTCACAAAGCGATCAAGGAAGGAGCTCAAGGCTATATCTTCTCATGTGTGACAGAAGATAAGCCAAGTGTTGACCTATCGCAGATCCCGGTGGTGAGCGAGTTTGAGGATGTATTTCCAGATAAGATTACGCAGCTACCACCTGAGAGAGAGATTGAGTTCTCCATTTATTTGGTTCCCGGTGTAGGACCAATATCTATAGCACCTTACCATATGGCTCCTCTGGAGTTGAGAGAGCTGAAGGTGCAGTTGGAGGACCTGTTGTCCGAACAGTTTATCAGACTGAGTGTTTCGCCGTGGGGAGCACCAATGATCTTCGTGATGAAGAAGGATGGCAGTATGAGGTTATGTGTTGATTACAGGCATCTGAATAGGTTACTATCAAGAATAAGTATCCTCTGCCTCAGATGATGATTTGTTAGATCAGTTAAGGGGAGCCAGTGTGTTCTCTAAGATCCACCTGAGATCCGGATATCATCAGATTCGTATCAAGCCCGCAGACATACCAAAGACAGCCTTCAGGTCTAGGTATGGTCACTATGAGTATCAGGTCATTCCCTTTGGTCTGACGAATGCCCCTACAGTGTTCATGGACTATATGAACAGGGTATTCAGACCTTTCTTAGATCAGTTCATGGTGGTATTTATTGATGACATACTGATCTACTCTATGACGGAGACAGAGCATGCCGAGCATCTTAGGATTGTTCTTCAAACGTTGAGGAATGATCAGTGCACTTGTGTTAGCACTGCCAGGCTTTTCAAAAACATTTACAGTGATTATGAATGCTTCAGGTAAGGGGATATGAGTTGTGTTGATGCAGGAGGGCAGACCTTTGGCCTATAATAGTCAAGGGTTTTCTAAAACAGCTTTGGCTAAATCCATGTATGAAAAAGAATTAATGGCTATCGTTTTTGCGGTTAAGAAATGACGCCTGTATCTTATTGGGAGACATTTTATGTTAGATATAGGATGAGCTGAAGAAGAAGTTCAAGGATAAAGTCCATGTCACTTGAAGGTTTTAGCTTTTTACATGCCATTCAATTGAAGGCATTTGTAATTTGTAGAATGGTTTAAGAAGGCTTATCTTGTGATCCTTGCATTGCATAAAGCATAAACATATTCATGCATAAAATGTTTTAAGAAAAGAACTTAAGAGTTTATCTATGCATATCCCATGGCTTTGTTTGCTTTAATCTATTACACAAGAATATAATCGATTATCAGCTTCTGTTTGATTTTGGAAAAGCCATGACGAACACTTTAATCGATTACAAGCTGATCGTAATCGGTTACGTAGGCTAATTCTGGAAATTGCATATGACTGCCTTAATCGATTGCCACAATCTGTAATCGATTACTAAGGCCTATTGCATATACGAGACTGACTGGTTTAATCGATTACTTCATGGAATAATCGATTACTTTGTTTGTTAAAGATTTTCAGATTGTCTTAAGAACATTTTAATCGATTACTTGGTTAAATAATCGATTACATATATTAAAATAATCGATTACACTTGCGTATTAATTGATTACTTTCTGTTAAAACTGTTTTCTATATAAAGCTGTTTGGGTCTGCGATTTCTATATAGATTACATTTCATCATATACTTCAGATTACGAAATCCCAACACAAGAAAAGTTCTCATTGTCCAAGAAACAATTTTCTGAGTATTAGATTTCTTGCTTGAGATTAAAAAATCATTTTGCTTCATACTTGAAGATGAGTCAAGAAAACTTTTTTCAAGAGAGTTGATTCTGAGCTTTGATATTCATACAACCTGGCGTTGATTAGTAAAATCATTTGTGCATTCATTCATCCATTGAGGATCACAGGTCTGTCTCTCTTAAACTTTCTTGTAGATTGTTTTGAGTTACAAAATACTTTTGTAGGGTTAAGTTCAAAGAGTTTATTTCAAGCTTTCTAGAGTAGTATTCTCTAGGGATAAAGATCTGAGTAGTGTATTCAGGATCTTGGTGATTTGATTTCTAATAGGATGTTAGAACTCTGATTCTTTGTCTAGGGTTGATAGAGAAAATCATTTGTAATTGCTTGTAAAGAATTCTTTTGAATTAGTGGAACTCTAATCTAGTTTGATTAGAAGAACTGGATGTAGCTTCTCTTGAGAAGTGAACCAGTATATGTGCTTGTGTTAATTTCTATTGTTCTATCTCTTTTTGCTATATTGATCTCTCTACTATTGTGATTTCTTCATTACTCAACAAGTGCTGGTTTTGTGATCGGAATCTTGGACTGAGTGGTTTGATTGAATTAAAGTTATGTTGGTTTTAAAAAGTGATTAAGATTCTAAACTCTGATTTCATAAAGAATTTTAAAAAGGTGAAGGTTATTCCAATTCACCCCCCTCTTGGTATTTGAGTGTATTCATTGTTTTACATTTTATTGTTAAAATTGACCAAAAAAGTCTCAAGTTTTTGATGGAACAAAATGTGTTTGGGAGGAACAACTACGCTGGACTTCTAAGTTGTTGGGGTACGATTTCGAGATTCAATACCAGCCAGGAAAGGAGAACATGGGGTGATGGGGGTGGTTTATTTGGAGGGAATGCGAAAATCCACTCAACAGTATGTTAAGGCTTGTCCCATCTGTTAACAAAATAAGATTCAAAACCTGTCACCTGCGGGGTTATTGTAGCCTTTACCCATTCCCACACAGGTTTGGTCTGAAATTTCAATGGATTTCATTGGAGGTCTCCCAAGAGCATTTGGAGTTGACACCATCTTTGTGGTAGTGGATAGAATGACTAAATATGCCCATTTTATGGTGCTATCCCACCCGTATTCAGCAAAGGATGTAGCAGACTTATTTGTGAAAGAGGTTGTTTGTTTGCATGGGTTTCCGTTGGTGGCGGTATTGGATAGAGACAAGATCTTTTTGAGTAAGTTTTGGTCTGAGCTTTTCAAGGCAGCAGGGACAAAATTGCATTATAGTACAACGTATCATCCTCAGTCGAATGGGTAGTCTGAGGTAGTTAACCGAGGATTAGAGACTTACCTTCGTTGCTTCTACAGACCGAAACTGAAGAGTTTGCCTAGATGGGTGCATTGGGCAGATTTTTGGTACAATACCACTTATAAGGAGTCTACCAGAATGACCTCGTTCAAAGCACTTTACGGTATTGACCCTCCACATTTATAAGAGTGGGAAATAACTTCTTAAAAATTGACGCATTGTCTTCATTATTAGCGGAGAAGGACATTTATTTTGGATGAGTTGAAAGCCACATTGGAGAAAGCACAGAATCATGTGAAAGTCCAAGCTGATCAACACATAAGAGATATCCACTTTGAAGTAGGTGATTTAGTATATTTGTGGAATCAACCTTATAGGTTGAAGACCCTAGCTACCAGGGTCAATAAAAAGCTGAGTCCTAGATATTATGGGCCTTTTGTAGTGGTGGAAAAGGTTGGAGTAGCTGCTTATCATTTAGTACCAGAAGGATGTAAAATTCATCTGGTTTTCCATGTGTCATTGCTTAAAAAAGCTGAGGCTGAAGTGTTGAAAGTTCAACAATTACCATCTGTGTTGTCTACTGATTGGGAGTTACAAGTTACCCGTGCTGAGGTGTTAGATTGGCGCAGTGATCCGCAGGGCAAAGTGCAGGTTCTTGTCAGGTGGAACGGCTTACCAGATTTTGAGAATTCATGGGAGGATTTCATCTATTTGGACACTCATTTTCCAAACTTCCACCTTGAGGACAAGGTACTTTTGGTGGGGGAGTATTGATAGAGCCCAATTACGTAAGGCCTAATTGAGTAAAGTTTATGTTCGGGATAAAGGCATAAAACATTGGCAGTATTCTAAAGAGTCCAATTAATTGGTAATTGCTGAGTCAGATAAATTGTTAGAAGAAGGTGGCCCTGCATATACGAGTTAGTTAGAGGGGTGAGTATTAGTAGTAGTGTCTAGGGCTGTGAGAGACACCAAGGGGTCAATTGTGTAGTCGTTGTTAGAGTTGCAGGGGTATCTCTTTCTGTTATTTCTTCTCTGCACTATTGATTCTCTCTGCTATTGTACTAAACAATCAAGCAATATTGAATACTTTTCTTACTATTAACGTAAAGAGAAGGAGAAATACAAAGAAGTTATTCAGAAATACTATGTTATTGCTGACATATTTTTTCAATATGACCCGAAAAATAGCTTCCATAAAAATGTCTCATTTTACTGCAAGAACATCAAACTGTATAAAATGAATATTGATGAGATTGCCAATTTTTCATTTTTATTTTATTGCTTTGAGTTTGTCATAATCATTTTTGCTTAGAGCTATCCTATAATAGAAAGTGATGCATTGTTTATGGGGAAAATTTCTGGTTTATGAGTTGAAAAATGAACCGATTAATTTATTTGAATTAAAGATATCTATCTCACGTACATAAAAGTTGTGTCTAACACATTAATGAATTGATTGATATTCCATAGATAACAATCATTGATGTATATGAAATGAAACCATAATATGATTTGACTTTCCTGTTTTGCATCAGTGTCGAGGTTGTGATCTATTGGATATTTATGCTACGCCAACTTTAGTTACAAAGGAAAAATTATTCCTGGACCAAGGATGGCAGGTAGGACATGTAATTTTTGCTAGAAAAGAAATCTTTGCTTTTATTTATTTTTTAAATACTATTGTGCATCTGGTATGTGATTCAATTTACATTTCTAGAAAACCTTATAAATGATGATGAAGTCATCTAGGCATGGATAGTATGACAACATAGCAGACTGAACTAGAAATGGTTCAAATAGTTTTTTAATATGGAACAAATTTTAAATTGAATCACAGTTTATGACTTTCCTTGATATTATGGGAAAATTGCGGTTTGTTTGTGGTTGCAAACACTCCAACAACATTGATGTTGCAACTGCGAATCATTTTTTAAAATCTTAATATAGAGCATATGTTTGGTTGTCATTTCAACAAAAAAAAAATTCCATAGTGAATCATCCCGCTGTTTTCATCATGCTGGTTACATCTTTGGCATGACTGTTATGTTATAGCCTCAGCTTACTTATTTAAGAGTAATATGGTGTATATCTCAAAATTTCCCTTAAGCTATAAGGAAAATTCTATAGAACAGCTGTTAGACCGACAATGTTATATGGAGCGGAATGTTGGCTAGCATGTAGGCAACATGAGCATAAAATAGGGGTAGCAGAAATGAGGATGTTAAGGTGGATGTGTGGTTATACGAAGATGAATAAGATATGAAATGAGGATATTCGACGAAAGGTATCAGTGGTACCAATATGTGAAAAGATGATGGAGCATAGATTGAGGTGGTTTGGGAACATTATGAGACGACCACTAGATGCTCCCGTAAGAACAAGAGTCTATTACCAAGAGTTCGACACAAAGAGAGGTAGAGGTCGACCGAAACTTACCTGAGGAAAGGTAGTTAAAAAAGACCTAACAGAGTGAGATATAGATTGGCGGGCAATATGTCTTAGGACGGAGTGGAGAAAAGCTATAAGCTTGGTGGAGGGTTAAACCCATTAGAAGTTCTATGTTCCAGTCATTTCCTTGTTTTTGTTCACTTCCTCTTTATTTTCCCCCTTTTCCTTTCACCCCTACTTTATTTTAGCTTATTTTTCCTTTCTTTTATCTTATTTATACTTTTTTCTACTTTTTTTTCCCCTCTCCCTTTCTCTTTCTTTATCTTATTTCCAATCTATCATTGGGTTCATCTAGCACCTACTCCAATTAACTTGGGTTACAGGTGTTGTTGATGTTGGTGGTGTATATCTCAGCCTTAAAGGCTACTCATATGTCCCCACAAATCAATGCTAAACACGGGAATCACGTAGTATACATTTAATGAACACTTAAAGATTATTTTGGGGATTTTGGCTCTTAAAAATTATACCTTCACTGGAGAAATAAAAGATCATCTGAATCCTCACCAACTTTTTGGTTTCTTCTTCCGAATAAACTAAAAATAATTTTACTTCCAGGAAAAGGTTGGCCTCGAGAAAGAATTTCAAGTAGCTTTAAGAAAACTCAGGGGAAAAGATGTTGATATTACTCAAGAAGCTCCCTTAACTGATTGAGCATCTTTAAAATATTCCCTAATCAATTTGACATGCTTGATAAGCTGAGCCGAGTTGTTTTTGTGAACAGGATTATATTGAAACTCTACAAAGCCTTCCTAAAAGTAAGTTTCTGGATCTGTTCCAAAGCAAACATGTGTGATTAGTAGTTGTAAGTAACATACTTTTCTAGTAGAAGTTCAATAAGAAAACGCGAGTAATCACATATTTGTAACAATTTGTAATGATTTCAGATTGAAGTTGTAACGACCTAAAATTATTCTAGATATTATATTTTTATTAGGGTTAAATTTTTAAGAATCGTTAGATAATTTTTATTACTATTTTTTTAACTGAACGGATCCTAGTATAAATTCTAAAACATATAAATTATAGAAGTTATAGAAGTTGTTAAACTGATATATATATATATATATATATATATATATATATATAATATGTAGCCACAGTCCTTGTACAAGAGTCATTCTCAACGAAACATAAAGATACTACAACACTTTCATCATTCATTTCCTAGAGACAATTCTTTATCTTTGTACCACCATCAGTCCAAGGCGTCAATGAAATTGAGCATTGTTGCCATCTAAAAAAAGAAACAAATCTAATGAGAAATAAAATTTCTCAGTAGGCAAAACTAAACCACCAAAACATGTTAGTATGTTAGTAAATCATTATAAAATAATTATGCAAACTATATGAATGCATGAAATGAATTTTCCCGGGGTGCACATGGCCTCTATATATCATACTATATGTAGCTACACCTCGTACTGGATGTAGACGCTGCGATCGTCTTACGTAAACATGCATGATTTATCCCATGTATTTGCACCTGGTCCCTACATATCGTACTGTATGTATAATAACCAAGGCTAAATAAATAAAAGAAAAAGAAAGAAAAGTATAAATTTTCAATATTCTGTCGCAAAAAGCGTTAACGACGGATAAAATCTGGCGCCAGTAGTGTAACGCTCGACCACTTGCAGGATCAACGACTGTCCCTACATACCAACACAAGACTTTTTAGTGTGTTTTGTCCTCACTCACACACTTCCTGAGAAACTTCCCGGGAGGTCACCCATCCCAAGATTGCTCCAAGTCAAGCACGCTTAACTGTGGAGTTCTTATGTTATGGGCTACCGAAAAGTAGATGCACCTTGTTGGTATAGGTAGTACCTATTAAATCCTTTAAGTTATCCTCAATTGTACAGTCCCATACCTGCACAGCCTCTGGATCCCTCTCGTTCGGGTGTGTATTTGATTCATTCATGTACCCCTCCCGCTGGAAGCCTGCTAGGAGCCGCTCCTTGTCCATGCCTCACTGCACCGACGATCACTCCCCGCCCTCATTAGCGCCCGGGATGTTACAAGTAGCACCAAAGTGGCACGGATTGCTCCATAGATACTGCTAGTTGGAGCCAGTAGCACCACAAATACTGGAACTTGGCGCGGATAGCGCCAGAGTGGCGCAATCAGTGCGGGGATTCGGGCTAGACCACTATATAAGCTCATTTTACGCAATTTTGGGGGCCAAAACCCTTCCTTCTTCTTCCTCTGAACCTTTTCCGCCATTAGAGCACTAGGAAAGCTCTATATCTTCACCAATCTTCATCTAAACACCTTCCCCCCAACATGAAACTTGTAGGGAATCATCCTATGAGCTAGAATCCTTCATCATTTTTTCGTAAAAACCTTCAAACGGAGAGATCGCATTCTCTAGGGAACTTCTCAAAACTTGAGTTTGGCGGGGAAATGAGGCGATTCACGGACACCCACGCTTGGAGAGGTGATCCTCTAGCATTCCTTAACTGTTTAGAGGTAAGAAACTCTCAAGTTTTACCGTTTGATTTGTGAAATTGTTCTTGAGGTGAATAGTGACCCAATTGAGTTAGAGCTAGAATTAGGCTTGGGTCCTTTAGAAAAATATGCTTAGGAGGTTGTTGTGATGAAGGATTAACTTTGAAATATTGATTTCATGGACTTTGGTATTTGGCTCTGAGAAATGTATGTGTAGGAAGGGTATTGGTTAAATTGGTGATTGTAGGACATGCATGAGCCTTGATGCTTGTACAATATGTGCTCAGGAGGCCATATAAACGGTGAAATTGTGTTGAAGTAACCGTTTTAGCCATATTATTAATCCTTGAGTTTTGGCCTGTGTAGTGTTGAATTCTCTGAAACGGTTGATGCAGAGTCTTTGGGAGACTCTAGTGCCTTGGTTAGGCCGAGATAGACCCTGCTGAGGGTCTGTGAGTTGACTATAAGGTGGTTAGTTCTAATAACCTTAAGATAGAGGACTAAGAGGTTTAAATGGAAAGGAATGATGTTTTTTTTTCATTTTAACGGTTGAGAACCGTTGTTATGTACTTAATGCCTTGTAAGGTTAGGTTGATTATTGATTTTACCTGTGTGCCTTTGTATAGGGCGTGACACCGAGGGTGTCAGTGGCGTAGACCACCGTTCTGGGATTGAACTGCAGAGTGTTGCTTTGCCAGGTAAGTTCTTCACTCTTGGGGAATGTTTCCCACTGCCTATGTTCTTCCATACTCTGAGGGAGTGATGGTTGCATACATGATGCATGTGCATTGAATTAGTTGTTACAGTTTTCTCATGATAATATGTATGCATGATTCTATGCTTTGTGTGGATGGTTATCTGTTGAATAAATCTTCTGGCCAGTTAGATAGATATAGACCTCCCTAGGAGTAGAGCGTAACTCCTAGTTTGGTTTGCTCATGTAAAGGGTGAGGATGATCCCTTAAGACCAAGAGATAGGTGGTCTCGTCGCGGTTGAAGCCTATTCTCGGAGGTGCCATATACGTGCATCCATGTATAAAGGGGTAGTTCTCGATGGGATGACACAAGTGTGAGTTCTAGTCTCACACTGGGGACTGAGAGTCCCAGATGTTGATGATGATGCATCTTGTGGCGGGCGTAGTACCGCGGATATACATTAGAGTTAGATGATGGCTATGTATTGTTGTGAGGGCCAGGTGGCCGAGTGATTATGATGCCTTTGATGTTGTGTATCATGGAAGTGAGCTAGGAGGGAGGAGAAGCCTCCAAGAGCCCTGAGCTTACTAAGATTGTATCTCACCCCGTGTGGGTATTATATTTTGCAAGTGATTCATCTGGTAGAGATGATAGGTCTCAGGGCGGGAGGCCCCAGTAGAGACAGATTCTTTGTAGCTGCTTGGCAGTGTGATGAGAGCTTCGTGGCTCCTTACTTTTTGTTTTGATGTATTTTGTATCCCTGTGAAGGAAGATGTGTGTGTGTACACATATTGTGGACTCTGTTTATGTTATGTTGTATAGACACTACATGTTTTGTATGCCCTCATGTGAGGATGTGATCTGTGAGATCATGGCAATGGATGCCTATTCTTTTGTATCGCCACAGTGGTGGTTGAGATGATGTATATATGTTATACCCATATTAAGATATGTGGTTTATGTTTCTCCTGATATATCTGTATAGATATTATTGATGTATCTGCCGTTCTTTATGTTATTTGGATCGATGAGGCTAGCTATAGAGTATTGGAATTCGTATATTTAATTTAAGGTTACGTACCATACGTAATGAATCAAGAAATATGGTTTTGAAAGGAAAATGCTTCCGTGGTTTTAAATCTTTGGTTTTAATTAAATTAATTACCGCGTTAATCTGATTAAGTAATTGTTAATACACCGGATGCATACGGGGTGTTACAGTATGTAGTATCAAATTTTGTTTCACAAAACTCGTATTGGACTTGGAAACATAAATCAACATATCATCAATCAAAATCTATTCATAATAAAATCCATAAGCAAAATACATACCACCTTATGAAAAAATTGTTGTTGTCATAACATCATACGTACCACAAGTATGGTTAAACCACCATACCTTATTCAGGCAAAATTATACCAACTTAGGCATGAAAAATTTAATATCTTCAGGCTACAAAAAAATCATGTTAGTATTCTAACTAATAAACCACAATATATCTTTCAAATAATTTTTAACTCCTTTAAACTTTCACAAGAAAATTATAAGCTAGCATGCATTTTAATCTCCTTTCACCTACCACTTTACTACTTCATCCTCAAATTTAATTATTCAAGCATTTGAACCATTTATCTACATACCCTTCAACCTCTACTTCTAAAAATTAATTCAAAATAGTACCATAATAAAACTATGAACAAACAACCCAAATTTCATCAAAATCACTTCCAAAGATCACCAAATATACTTCCAAACATCACCAATATTTCAGCCTATAAATCATCACCTATCCTATGTTTTAAATCAAAATTTCCATATCATAAAATAACCTTCAAATAACATGAATTTACAACCTAAATAATAACCATAAATCTACCCAATTAAGCATATAGGTTAATCCAAACAAATGATTAACTAGAGATTTAAGCCTAGCCTACCTTATATGGATTTGGATTTGAAATTGATTAAGTGGCTGCTTCTCTTGTAAATCCTCTAAGGAATGAAGTCTTGAAAAGAAGAAAATTTGATGTAGAGGTGAAGCTATGGTTTGAAAGTAATAAGAGAAGACAAGAAATGAAAAGCTAGGTGCAAGGAAGCAAGTAACCGTGGGATGACTTTTAGTGCTAGTGGTTTATGGAAAAAAATTTGGAGCAGCCAAGCTATTTATACTATGTTAATTGGTTCAGATGTAAGGGTTTTAGTTGGATTAGAAAATGGTTTAGAAGTTAGTTTAGTTAGATTCTAGCTAGGTAATCATTTACCTAAGAAGATTTTATGACTTAAGCTTTATCTTGACTTGATTTGATGACTTAAGCTTTATCTTGGCTTAATTTTATGCCATGTGGAAAGGCTTGGACATGAAACACAATCTGATTGGTGATTACGTCTTGGCTGAAACTAGATTTTTATTTACAAGATTCCTTCATTTAATGCTTGCTTTCCACCTTGAAGGCCACCTAGAAAGGTTGGTTCAAAAAGCTTATCTTCATTGACTTACCATTGACTTTGGTTTACCAAACTTTTCTTCCTATTAGTTCACTTAGCTATGCATATTCTATTGCTTTTCCATGTAGATACACTTCTGGATAGTCCCAATTTGAGCTGAATATTTGATTCCTTGGGCGAAAATTCCAAGAGTTACAAGTTGTGCCCAATCCAAAAGGTCCAAAGGGCTAGAAACACTTAACCAGATGGGGTTCACTCATTGTTTATTCTGTACCAATATACTAGTCCAAAAATTATCATCTTATAGTATGTTAAACTAGAATTCTTAAGCTTTCTAACAAGGTATCACATGCATTATTTGGAGTTATAAAACTCTGGATATAACATTTTTAATCTAGACTCAAAAATACCAGCAAGCTGAGAAATTCCATACTGACATCCCTTAAGATTTTAATTACTGCAAGCAGTACACAAACTAGATTTATCTGAAATTTTTATATGTTGTAGTAGACATCTAAATCTTTAATTACATATATTATAGACTAAATTTGGATAAGAATTGAGAGATACATAAATTTCTTAATTCGGGTGGCAGAAATGGAAGTTTTGGGCAGCTTATGTTCCAATAAAATTTATCCTATTCTTGTATCCAACTCTCATCCTACTTCTGTAATAAATCATAAATATAACTCATAATATAATTTTGAGGATGTTACAGGAGTTGGATTAATGGTATGCCAACAATCTGTTGGAATTAATGGTATTGGATTTTACACAGCTGAGTCTTTTGTAGTCGCTGGTAAGTATGAAAAAAATGCATGCTGATTTTGAGAACTCGAAATAGCTCTTTGTTCTGTCTTATTCATTCTCGTACTACTTGATTTACAGGACTATCTTCAGGAAAAATTGAAAAGTCCTATTTTTCCTCCACAACGATAAGGAGCTAAAATATATACTACTTTTATTCCTATTTCAAAAATAGCTAATTTGTGAAAATATAATGAACTCTTATGCAAATAACCAAGAGGGGGGGGGTGAATTGGTTTTACCTCAGAGTTTTAAAAAATCCTTTCAAAAATGTAACAGCAGAAGTCTTTTAAAAGGATCGCATCAATCTAAAAACCAATTAGGAAAATAGTTTACTTCTCCAATCAATTTACTCCAGTGCAATGACCAAATTTGTATGACAAGTAATTTCTATACTTCAAGAATTAAATGCAAGACAAACTGAAATATAAAAGCACAAAAGGTTTATACTGGTTCACCTCTCAACCCCAGAGGCCACATCCAGTTTTCTTCCAACCAAAATCTTGGTTAGAGTTCCACTATAACAAATATCTTTACAAGCTTTACAAATGATCTCTCTTACCCTCCTTAGGTAAAATTCAAAATCTATATCCTATAGACTTTTCAAAAGACCAAGAACCAGAGATTCCCTCTCTGTTCTTTCCTCTAGAAATCCTTTCTAAAAAAGCTTTAAAGATTACAAACGTTATATGGAAATATCAAACAATTTCAGAATAGAAATATACTAGAACTTCAAGCTTAAGGTACAAGAAAGATATCACCTTATAATCCTCAGAAACAACAATGAGATGAATGATTCAGCCTGAGATTATGTGTAGAAGATGATAACTAGAATTTCTTGAAATCTTTCTTTAAGAGCAAGCTTGAGAAAACTTTGATCTATGAGTTACAACACTTAGAACTCATGTAGATCCCATTGATACTCAACAACTATGATTATCAACCATGATTCTGACTTGGGTACTCAAGAGAATTGTAGGAAAAGGTTTTTACTAATTTCTACGCTTTGGGTATCTTTTTTTTTTTTCAATGAGACTCAGCTTTTCTATTTATAAAATAATTGTTTTAACTAACTGTAATAGATTATTTCGTCAATGTAATCGATTATTTTAACTATTGTAATCGATTAATTTAACCAGATAATCGATTAAAGTGTTCATCAGGAATCAGGAAATTGGTCACGAACAATTTAATCGATTAATTCGTCTTGTAACTGATTACTCCAGATGAACCAAGTTTTTCAAAGCACTTAGTAATCGATTAACACAGACCATGCCTAAAACTTGACAATGCATATTTAATCGATTACGAATATCTGGTAATCGATTAAACCAGATGAACATGCTGTGTAAAGTTATGCAGAAGTTCTAGTAATCGATTAAATACCCAAATAATCGATTATCACAAGAAGTTTCAAAAACTGTGAAGAGCTTATTTAATCGATCACGATTAAGTGGTAATTGATTAAAATGTTCATAAGGCTTTTACCAGAAACCAACACAAGCCTGTAATCGATTATTTTACCAAAGTAATCGATTAAAGCAGTGAGAAATTGTTTTACACAATTTCTAATAGCCTTTATGAATCATTACTTGATTGATTAACATTATATGATTAACTCTCATTATATGAATGTATGAATGCATGAATAATGAGGATTATAAAGCTTTATCTTGATTGACCAAGCTTAGAAACAAATTACAAATGCCATCAATTAGGATTGGGCATGTAAAACATCAAAACCATTTGCTTCTTCAACTTGGAATCCTTTGCTTCATCTTCTTGATTCTAACAATCTCCCCCTTTTTGATTTTGAGCATGCCAAATACTTTATTGATGAAACACACTCTTTGTCTTCCATGAGGAGATATACAATCTGAAAATTTCTTAGCTTTTGCAAGGATCAAGCATCATATATCTTTATTGATCATAATGAAACCTTCAATTATTCATAAGCATTCATTCAAACATTCATTTGGTCATACTCCCCCTAAGTTAAATAACATGTTGAATAATATTTTTAATCCATTTCAATTATACTACTCCCTCTATTTGGCAAATCAAATTAAAAAAAAAATGGAATTGAAGCATATCAAGGGAATAAAAATGATTGCATTGATTTAAAGAAAATTACACTAAAACATAAACAACATGAATTAAAAAAAAACACTAAATTAACAAACAAACAAAGCAAAACATAACAATGATAAGAACTAAGACAAGAACACAAAGATTAATCTAAGTCCCTAGACTCATCCCTAAAAATCTTAGATTCTATGTTCTTCATTCTAGTCTTGAGTTCATCTAATGATGAATTTACTTCATCTCTTTGTTCATGATGAAGAGAGAACAAAGCATCCATTTTCTGAA
>PYAF01000984.1:58830-111005 GCA_007407185.1 Glycine tomentella | reverse complement strand
TTCACAAAGAGAATAATCAAATATGCAGAAAATGAAAGAACACACAAGATTTATACTGGTTCACCTCAAACACTATGAGGCTACATCCAGTTTCTTCTACTCAACACTAGAGTAGAGTTCCACTATTGCAAATATTATTCTTACAAGCAATTACAAGCTTCTCTTTATCAACCCTAGATAAAGTTCAGAAGTCTAAAACTCTATTAGACCCTTAGAAGCCACACCCACACTGAGAACACTACTCAGCTGTCTTTAGAGAAACACTATCTCTAACCTTGCAAGAAAACCAAATTACAATAGAACTTCACATACAAAGATTCAATCAGAAACTTTACAACAACAAAGAGTAAGGAAAGAATTCACCTGATGATCCAAGAATGATATGCATATGAATGGAAAAACCAGGTTGAATACAGAAACAATATGCAGAACAGCTTTTCCTTAAAATTTGTAAAGAATTGTCTTTGCTTCACTAAATTCTAATGACCTATTTTTGTTTGAATGGAAGCAAGACTTTTAGAACCCAGAAGAAAGCCTTTGTGAATGCTTAGAAAGCTTTTAGAATGCTTAGTGCTCGAAAATTCAAGTTCTACTTTCTTTCTTTCAATCAGACAAGTCAGGGTTGTATTTATACTAAAAACTGTAACTGAAATAATCGATTAGAAAAGCTCCTGTAATCGATTGTTTAGCATTTGTAATCGATTACATACGCTCCCGTAATCGATTAAACCGTTCATAGCAAGTTCTGGGTTACAGCAACGGGTCATTTAATCGATTATCCCAACGTGTAATCGATTACTCCAGGAGGTATGAAAAATCAGTTTGAGCTGAGTAATCAATTAAAATAATTGGTAATCGATTAAGACAGGCTTTGCAAAAATCATGTTTGTGTAACGTAATCGATTACAACACATCGTAATCGATCAAAGCAGACTAAGTGCAAAACGTGAAACGAACTAAATAATCAGCTTTATGTGTATTAATCGATTAAACCAGCTTAAGGCTATTTTTCCAAAATACTTAGCTTCTTTTTAAGTTCCAAAACAATTACTTAATGCCTTTGTGATGTAATGTTTAAATGAATATGAATGGTATACATACAAGGACTTGGATCAACAGAAAGCTTTCTTTCCTTTTACATTTAATCACAATCTTCATCTTCAAGCCTTCAAGCATGTTGAAAGTCAAAACATTTCCAAGTCTTCACATTGCTTCAATCTTCAAGTAGCTTCCCCTCAAATCAACAGTAGATGCAGGCTCAATAGAAAAATTTATTTAGCTAAATAATTCCTTAAATAAAGAGAAAGAAGAACTAAGTGCTGAAGCAAAACCATCAACCCCTGTTCAAGAGTCTAAAGATTGGAGAACAACAAGAGACCTATCGCTTGACAACATCATAGGTGAAGTTTCAAAGGGAGTATCTACTAGATCTTCATTAAGAAACCTATGTTGTAATATGGCTTTTGTTTCTCAAATTGAACGTAAGAATGTTGATCAAGCCTTGAATGATGAACATTGGATGCTTGCCATGCATGATGAATTAAATCAGTTTAAGAGAAATGAAGTTTGGAAACTTGTCTCTAGACCATCCTCTCTCAAACCTATTGGTACAAAATGGGTTTCTAGAAATAAACTTGATGAAAGTGGAATCATAGTCAGAAATAAAGCTAGATTGGTTGCTAAAGGTTACAACCAAGAAGAAGACATAGACTATGAAGAAACTTATGCTCCAGTTGCAAGATTGGAAGCAATTAGGTTATTGCTTGCTTATGCATGTTTAATGAATTTCAAACTCTTTCAAATGGATGTTAAAAGTGCCTTCTTAAATGGATACATTGAGGAGGATATATATGTTGAACAACCTCTTGGTTCGACTGATTTTAAACATCCTAACTATGTTTTTAAACTCAAGAAGGCCCTTTATGGTTTGAAGCGAGCTCCTAGATCATAGTATGAAAGACTAAGCAAGTTTCTGCTTGAACAATCTTTCACAAAGGGCCATGTTGACAAAACCTTATTCATCAAAAGGCATGAGAATGATATCTTATCTGTTCAAGTTTATGTTGATGATATAATTTTTGGTTCAACTAATCATTTGCTATGTAAGGAATTTTCCTCAGCTATGCAGAAAGAATTTGAAATGTCAATGATGGGAGAATTAACATTCTTTCTTGGATTTCAAGTGAAGCAAATGAAGAATGGAACATTTCTCAATCAATCCAAATATTGCCTTGAAGTAATTAAGAAATTTGAAATGGAGAAAAATAAAGATGCTGCAACTCTAATGGCAACATCAACATATCTTGATTCAGATGAAAATGGAAAGAAGGTTGATGAGTCAAAATTCAGAGGAATGATTGGACCTTAGTTATACTTGACAGCTAGTAGACTGATATAATGCTAAGTGTTTGCTTGTATGCAAGATATCAAGCAAATCCAAAAGAGTCTCATCTTACAGCAGTCAAAAGGATCATCAAATATCTCAAGGCTACACCAAAAGTTGGTCTTTGGTATCCCAAAGGTGCTTCAATTAATATTATTGGATATTCTGATTCTGACTTTGCAGGTTGTAAGTTAGATAGAAAAAGTACAAGTGACACTTGTCATCTTCTTGGAAGTTCGTTGATCTCATGGCATTGCAAGAAATAATCTTGTGTTGCTTTGTCAACTGCTGAAGCTGAATATATCTCAGCTGGAAGTTACTGTGCACAAAGCCTATGGCTGAAGCAACAAATGCAAGATTTTGGAGTTGAACTGAAGGAAATACCTTTGCTATGTGACAACACAAGTGCTGTTAACATATCAAAGAATCCAATAATGCATTCAAGGACCAAGCGTATTGAGATAAGGCATCATTTCCTCAAAGATCATGTTCAAAAAGGTAATATCAAAATTGATTTCATTGATACTTATAACCAACTAGCTGATATATTCACTAAACCATTGGTTAGAGATAGATTTTATGCACTTAGAAACATGTTAGGTATCCTTGATGAATCCAATATATGCTAGCCTGTTTAAAGTGTGCCTTTCCATGCTAAAATTGAACTTCCTTACTGCCTTCATCATTAAAACTGCTAAAAATACGTATTGATCTATAAAAAGCTCTGAATACTGGTAAATTTACTATAATAATCGATTACACTTCGTATTAATAGATTAAAATCATTTAAACCCATATTGATTATGCAAATTAAGCTTCAGTAATTGATTACAGCAACCAGTAATCGATTATTCTTTGTTTTGAAAAACTAATACTCATTGGAGTAATCGATTACGTAACGGGATAATCGATTACCATGAACAAAATGTGTTTTCAATTTAAATGTTTCACTGGAATAATCAATTACAACCAATTGATAATCGATTACATATGTGGTTAAAATTTTAAACTCTTCTGGAGTAATCGATTACCAGTCGGATTAATCGATTACATAAGCTCTGATACTTGATTGAATTCCCAAAATTTTGATATAATCGATTACAAGTCATCTTCAACCTCTGGATGCTTATGAAATAATCGATCAAAAGTCTTCCCTAGCCCAAGCAAGTGATTCACTATGTGGGTGAACCTAGTTTGAAGCTGAGATATTCTCATCATCTCTCATCTTAAACATTTCATATTCATGAATGAGAGTATGTTTCCTTGATCTTCTCACATCATCTGTACCTTCATGCGTTACTTTAAGTAGTTCCCACATTTCTTTGGCACTTTTACACCTAACAGTCCTGAAAAATTCAACGGAAGATAATGCAGAAGTTATCATGTTCTTTGCCTTGAAATCATAATGAGTTAATTTCTTTTCTATCTCAGACATTTCATCCCATTCTTTTGGTATTGATTCGCCATCAACAACTTTGGTATGAATGAAAGGGCCTTTCTCAATACAATTCCAAGCACCCGGATCATTTGACTAGATGAAAATTTGCATTCTGTTTTTCCAATAGCTAAAATGTTCTCCTTCAAATAAAGGTGGTTTATTCAATGGGGCTCCCTCCTTGAATGTTATTTGATTAGTATTCATTGTCAAAGATTTAAAAGATCTTGAGCAAATTACACAAACCAGCTCTTGATGCCAATTGAAAATATAATGAACACTTATGCAAATAAACCAAGAGGGGGGAGAGGTGAATTGGTTTTACCTCAGAGTTTTAAATTTCCTTTCAAAATTTATAACAACGGAAGACTTAAAAAGGATCGTATCAATTCAAAACCAATTAGAAATCAATTTTACTTCATCAATCAAATTATTCTTGTGCTGGAACCAAGTTTATATGATGAACAAATTCTATACTTCAAGAATTTAATGAAATATAAACTGAAATCTAAATCACACAAGTTTTATACTGGTTGACCTCTCAACCTCGGAGGCTACATCCAGTTTTCTTCCAACCAAATCTTGGCTAGAGTTCTACTATAACAAATATCTGTTCTTTACAAGCTTACAAAATGATCTCTCTTACCCTCCCTAGGTAAAATTCAAAATCTACTCCCTATAGACTTTTTAAAAGACCAAGAACCAGAGATCCATTCTATGTTCTTCCCTCTAGAAACCCTTTCTAGAAAAAGCTTTAAAGAATACAAATGTTATATGGAAATACAACACAGTTATACAACAAATGTTAACAAAACAAAAGCTTTAGGTACAAGAAAGATATCACTTTATATTCCTCAGCAATTACAATGATATGAATGATTCAATCAACCTGAGATTATATGCAAAAGATGACTACCACTCTTTCTTGATAACTTTCTTTAAGCTCTAGCTTGAATAAGTCTTCAATCCATGAGTATCAAGACCAAAAACTCAAGTAAATCTCAATGACACTCAACACATTTGATTATCTCACTTATTTCAGCCTTGGGTACACTTGAGAACTTTAGAATATGTATATCACAAAGTTTGCATAAGTAACTATTTCTTTCTCACATAGTGTCACTCAGACTCAGCTTTTCTATTTAAAAAAAAACTGTTTTAACTAACTGTAATCGATTAATTCGTTATTATAATTGATTATTTTAACTATTGTAATCAATTATTTTATCCATATAATCGACTAAATTGTTCATCAGAAATCTGGAAATCTGTTACGAACAGAATAATCGATTAAATCTCCTTGTAATCGATTAAGTACCCATTTAATCGATTAACACAGACCATGCCTAAAACTTAATAATGCATATTTAATCGATTACTAAAATCTGGTAATCAATTAAACCAGATGAACATGCTGTGTAAAATTATGCAGAACTTATCTAATCGATTATTTCCCAAGATAATCGATTATCACAGGAAGTTCTCAATTCTGTGTAAAGTTAATTTAATCGATTACGAGCTAGTGGTAATCGATTAAAATGTTCATAAGGCATTTTCCAGAAAACATTCACACGCCTGTAATCGATTATTTTACAAGATAATCGATTATCACAGTGAAGAAATGTTTTATACAATTCCTAATTGCCTTTATGAAATTCTATAAGTTTGCTTATTACAACATGATTAATTCCTATCAAATGAATATATGAATGCATGAATTATCAATAGCTAATGAGAATTATAAAGCTTTATCTAATGAATCAAGCTTAAACACAATTACATATGCCATTAAATTGATTGGGCATGTAAAATATCAAAACTCATTTTCTTCAATCATCTTTGAATCCTTTGCTTCAGCTTCTTTGATTCTAACATCTCTCCCAGTACTCATACAAAGTCTCTCAAGAAAGCTGCCTTATACCACAAATTTCTTTCCGGATGGATGCTGTTCTGGAGGCAGGGAAGAATTTCTCCAAGAATCTTCTCTTCATGTTTGTCCAAGTGTTGATAGGATCTGGTTGAAGGTACAACCAGTCCTTAGCAACACCATCCAGAGAGAAAGGAAATGCCTTCATCTTGACATAATCCTCATGAATGTCATGTGGTCGCATGGTGGAACACACCACATGAAACTCCTTAAGATACTTATGTGGATCTTCACCAACAAGACCATGAAACTTTGGAAACAAATGGATCAGACCAGATTTGAGCTCATAACTAACCTCAGTCTCAGGATAGGTTGATAAACAACATCAGGTGTAGCCAATTCCTTAATAGTTAAGTTTTTATCAGCCATTGTATCAACAAAATTTTCAAAATCAAGATGTGCAGAATGAGAACTAGAATCAGAAACATAAGACTTAGGAAACACTACACTACTATCTAAAACTACAATATCAAAGTCATCTAGACTACTATTATGCCTGCTCAATCTGTGAAATGTCTTATCTATTTCAGGATCATATGAATGTAAATCACTTGGTTGGGACCTACTCATGCACAGTTCAACTCATCAAAGACAAAATCATAGAAATAACAGACAACTACCCTACCAGGAACACTATTCACAATATCTGCCAAAATGAAACAGAAATTGGAAAAGTACCTCAAACAATTTTAAAAAAATTCAAAAATATCACAATAAATATCTGTCAACCATGCTTGATTTTTTTTTATTTCTTTGATGAATTTTAAAAATCATGAAAACACAAAATAAATTCAGAAGTGGCCTAGATCAATGAATTTGGGAATTTGGACACCTCTTGACCGTGTTCGTCCCTCACAGGTCAAAATGATGTATGATTTTTCTCCACATTTTGGTAAATTTTCAGCCCATTCTGAGACAGTTTGTTGTGAAATAACCAGAATGTCCCTGTGCTAAAACTACAAAAACTCCTACTTAGAGACCGAATTTGCCAATTTTAACCCACACCTAATCCCAAAAGGGTTACTTTAGCTTAGAATGGGGGATAAACTTTGGACACCAAGTTTCAAAATCAAAATCCACAGTACCGAAAATTTTGGACAGCAAAATGGAGCACTTACAACACAACTACACTACACTACACTAATTCTCTCCCTACTACTACTCTATTTTTTCCTCTGTTTTTTAACTGTTCACTCTATTTTTTTATGTTTTTACAGCAACACTTCATAATGCACAGTAGCAACAATGCAAATATGTAACAAAGTGCAATTGTGCAATAGAATATCAATATGCAGTGAAATGCAAATATTTTTTTTCTTTTTTTTTAATCTAATTATGAGTGAATTAAAGCTAGCACACAATGAACCGTGTCCCCGGCAACGATGCCAGTTTTGATAACCGATGTCGTATAGCTTCAAAACAATTAAACTACGCTAGTTCTGTAGCATAGGATTAACCTAGGTCGACTCAGAGACACTATCAATATGGTTTCAACTTCAATTCACTAATAAACAGTTGGCAAACAGTTTGCATGTGATAAGTAACAATTGCAGAAAAACGTATAAACTAATGTGAATTGATAAGAGATAATGTAAAACAGATTAAAGAGCATCAACCCAATTCACTAAACCAAGCAATGGTAATTATCATAGTTCTCAGATAATGATTCTATAATGAAAATTCATTCAATTTCATTAGAAGTAGTTCAATCGAAGTAACTCCTAAATTAATTGAAATCAATACCTAATTGAAATATCATTCAACTAATCTGTGATTAAAATTTGAAATTAGGAATGAATCCATAACCTAATCCATTTTCAATCGTAAACACATTCATAATCAATGAAACTGAATAGATGATTAAAGAAGAAAGTGAACATTCAAACAAAATTTGAAATACTAAACCAGAACTCAAATTCCCTTTTGCTTGGACTGGATCCTTGGATTGATTGATTGTTTATCCTTCCATGATCATCATCAATAGAAGACCTATGAAATTAGTGCAAGAGCAGTGAAGAACAGAAATGAAAATGAAGAAGAAAATGAAAAATAGTCAAGAACAATTAAGAACAATTGAGAGAAAAGGTTTTAATTTGGGAAATTTCTAAAGTGTAATGTAAAATCTGTTTTTGCTAAAATGTAATGTGTGTTTCACTAACTAATTGCACTAGCATATAGTGACTAAGTCAGAAGGAAAGAATGGACCATGAGCAGACCCATCTAAACTAATTAATTATGCTAAGTACATCAATAAAAATTCACTCGCAGTCCAAAATTCAAGTGCAGTGGTTCTGATTTCCAAGCCTAAAATGACCCTCCAAATGATAGAATTGGCCTCAGCTTATCTCTGGAAAACTTGTAGATCTTTGCCTTATCTTTCCAAGGACTACTTATATGCTCCATTCGGAGTTTTGTAGAGCTATGTAGGTCCTGCACAAGGAAGATAGGTCAAGTGAGCATAAAATCCAAATAAAAGCAAAATTAGCAATTAAGCCCACTTGCTTGCCTAAGACAAAAACTGAATTAGAATGAGAAAATAAAAGTCCAAGAGAAGTCAAATAACTAAGAAGAATAGAAAAATATTTAACTAAGAACCCCAATCTGGGGATACCAGCCAAGTAATGAGCATAGACAAAAGGTCCACCCCTTATACCCTAACTGTCTATACAGCTTAGCATGACGACACATTTGACGTAGATCCACGTGATGACATCATCGAGAGAGGACCAAAACCTGTGGTATAATTGGACAAATTGTAACTTGGACCAAAACCTTGACAATGCACACAGCTCAACAAAGCCTGTAGCCATCTAACATACCGAGCATTAACCCCAGTGTCATATGCCACAAGCTGGCAATATGCCCTCAGGTTAAACCTATAGCACAAAAGAAGGGAAAGAGGGGTGAAGAAAGAAGAAAGGCGATTTGAGAAGAAGTGGAGAAATTACTGAAGGCCAACTTCATTAGGGAAGTCAAGCACTCTACCTGGCTTGCCAACATTTTGATGGTCAAGAAGATCAACAGCAAATGGCGTATGGGTACGGACTTCACTGACTTCAACAAAGCATGCCCTAAGGACGCATTCTCATTACCCAGCATTGACAGGCTAGTTGATGGTGCATCAGGGTTCCAGATTTTGAGTTTCCTGGATGCATACTCCGAGTACAACCAAATTAGGATGCACGCCCCAGACGAGGAGAAAACAACATTCATTACTGAAGATGCCAATTACTGTTACAGGGTTATGCCCTATGACAAAAAAATGCAAGGGCCACATACCAACGGCTAATGGACCGAGTCTTCCAGAAACAGACACGAAGAAATGTCGAGGATATGGTCACCAAATCCCAAGGCATAGCCCAACATGTGACAGACTTGGAAGAGGTTTTTGAAGCAATACTGAGGTATGATGTGCGGGTGGGTGGCAGAAAATTCCTCGGCTTCATGATTACACACTGTGGAATTGAAACCAACTCCTGGAGATGCATAGCCCAACAAACGTCAATGAAGTTCAAAAACTGAACGTAAACTAACGGCTCTGTCCAGGTTCCTCCCAAAGCTTGCCAAAAAGGCGAAACCTTTTTACAGGTTTCTCAGAAAGACTAAGCCTTTCCTCTGGGATGAAGCTTATGAGCAAGCCTTCGAGGTATTCCAGAAAAGTATTTCCAGGCCGCTCGTCTAGAGCTGACCTAGACTAGAGGTACCATTACTCCTCTAGGCGATTAGCTCGGCCCCTGTCCAAGAAGAAAGGAAGAACCAACTCCCCATTTACTTCACCAGCTGCATGCTACACGATGCTGAGAAGCGCTATCAAATGATAGAAAAGGTAGTATTAGAGCTTGTCACTTCAGCCATATGCCTTCGGCCTTACTTTCAAAGTCAACATGTGATAGTTAAAACAAACTATCCCATCAAACAAGTACTGAGAAAACTCGAATTGGCAGGCAGAATGGTAGCATGGTTGGTCGAGGTATCTGAGTTTGACCTACAATATGAACCTCGCGATCCTATGAAGACACAATTCATGGCGGACTTCCTGGCAGAGTTTGTAGGAAATGACAAGTCCACCCCACACTGGTGGAATCTTTACATGGATGAAGTGTCCAATATGAAGGGAAGCGGAGCAAGTATCATTCTTGAATGGCTGGCACTATCATGCTAGAACAAGCCTTCAAGCTCAATTTCAAAGCTTCGAACAATCAAGCCAAGTACGAGGCACTCATAAAATGCCTCATACTCGCAAAAGAAGTCAAAGCTAAATGTCTGAGATGCTATTCGGCTTCGCAGCTTGTCCAAGGACAGGTGTCCAACAAATTCCATACCAAAGAAATGATACTCCTCCAATACTATCATACCGCTAGAACTCTCATCCCCAGTTTTCAGTACTTCGAGATGTATCATATACCAAGAGAGAGTAACACCAGGGAAGACCTACTCTCCAAGCTGGCTAGTACTAAGAAGACTGGACACCTCAAAACTATCATCTAGGAAACACTCCAAGCTCCCACCATAAACACCCAAGAGGTAATGGCATGCGAAGAGGAGAAACCTAACTGGATGACCCCTTATAAAAAATTTCTCATCAAATGGGCACTACCGTCAGACGAAACGAGGCCCGATGTCTAAAAAGGAAAGTCAGTTACTATGTCATCCTTGATGGCGAGTTGTTCAAAAGAGGGCTAACAACACCTCTACTCAAATGCCTGGACAGTCAGCAAGTAGACTACATTCTGAGAGAACTTCATGAAGGGATCTGCGGCCTCCATACAGGGGATGCCCCCTTGCCACCAAGATAGTAATACTATTGGCCAACACTCAAGACCGACACTTTTAATTTTACTCAAAGGTACAAGAAGTACTAGGAATTTGCAGACATCCCTTAGACTCCTCCTGACAACCTTCACATTCTGACCTCCCTTATCCCTTTACCATGTGGGGGATAGACATTCTAGGGCCTCTACCAAAAGCTTTGGGAGCAGTCAAGTTCTTAATTGTCGCCATTGACTACTTCACCAAATGGATAGAATTGAAGCCTATACGTGAGATAACTACAATGAGGTAGAAAGCTTCACGTGGAAACATCACATATGCAGGTATGGTCTACCCTTTGCAATCGTTACTAACAACGGTACGCAATTCAAGGCAAAGACCTACGGATATTTTCTCATATAGCTAGTATCTCCATAGGCTTGTGAAACACAAGGTCCACCCTTGGTGAGCCTTGACAAAACCCAGGACGGACGAGTTCTTGGTCGCATCTCTAGAGGCTTGTCAAACCCAAGTCCGCACTTGGTGATACACTCAACTACCAAGCCTTGTTTTCACGAAAATCTAAGGAACGCAAGGTACATCCTTGGCCTTTTTTATTGTTCTTAAATCTTTATCTTTGTAGGAACACGACAAAACTTAGGACCAACACCTGAATACTCTCCAAGGTCCAGCCTTGACAAAACTCAGGACCAGCTCTTGGTACTCTCCAAAGGTTCTTAAAACCCTAAGGCCAGCTTCGTGGCACCTTAGGTTGACCTCAAGAAAATCCCAAGATTAGTTCTTGGTACTTTACAAGTTCGCAAACCCTAGGGCCATCTTTCGATAGCACCCTCGGTGAACCTTACAAGTCCTTAAAAATCCAAAGTCAGCCTTTGATGACAATCTCAGTGGACCTTATAGGTCCTTAAAAATCTAGAGTCAGCCTTTGATGGCACTCTCGGTGGACCTTATATTTAGGTCCTTAAAAATCCAGGACCAGCCTTCAGTAGCACCCTTGTGGACTTTACAGGTTCTTAAAAGTGGACCTTACAAGTTCTTAAAAGTGGAACTTACAGGTTCTTAAAAGTGGACCTTACAGGTTCTTAAAAGTGAACCTTAAAGGTGCTTAAAAACCTTGGGGCCGACCTTTGGCAGCACCCTAGGTAGACCTTCAATAAAACCCAAGACCAGCTCTTGGTAACTTATAGGTTCACAAACCCAAGGTCAACCCTTGGTGAACCTCTAGCAAAACCCAAGACCAACTCTTGGTACTATAACAGGTTATCAACACCTAGGGATGACCTTTGGTAGCATCTTAGATGGAACTACCTCCAGCAAAACCCAGGACGGACGCGTCACCGGTCGATCTCCAATGATTTGTAAAACCCAAGGTCCACCCTTCGTAAGCTTCAACAAAACCCAGAATGGACAACTCTCCTGGTACAAGGTTCGACAAACCCAAGGTCCACCCTTGGTGAGCCTCCTCATTGCTAAGTTTTCTTACACAAAACAAGGTACACAAGGTCTACCATTAAAATACTTTACAATTGCTAAGCTTTCTCTTGCAGGAATACAAGCTTGCAAGAATCGGTGTCCAAAGTCCACCCTTGTCGCTCAAAACCCAAGACACACTCTTGGTATACTTACTACTTTGGCATCTCAACAAACAGGGCCATAAGACCATTTGTTTTGCAGGAACATGTGTCCAAGGTCCACCCTTGACGCTCCAAATCCAAGACACGCTTTTGGTACAATTTTTCCTTTGGAACCTCTTCTCCAGTAGGAGGATTGACAAGGGTGGGTGGCATGACACCACCACCAGAACTAGCGTTCTTCACCAATGGCCTTCATGGGAAATTACCCATTATACCTACAAAGCACACCAAAAAATCACGAGTGTCAGGTCAGGTCAAAATATATACAAAAGCAAAACAAGGAAGATGAAGGAGGGTTAAGGCGTAAGGGTTACCATTTAAAGCAGCAAGGGGATCATTTGCCAACGACAAGGATTAGATGGCTCATGCATCCAAAGAAGCTAGCAGCTTCTCCAGGATCGCCTTGTCCACCCTCTCCACCAGGGTTAACAAGTCTTCATCAAATGACTTCAACCTGGTGGGATCAGACTGCTAATAGAACGGGAAGTGAGGCTCCTTATCCTAGTTGTACATCAATGGCAGCCTGTCTGCCATGACACCTCTGTCACAGACCTTGAAGAAATGATCCTTAAAATGACGAAAGATGTTGGAATCAAACTCGAAAAGTTTCTTGGACACACTGTTCAAGGATACCCAACCAATCTTTCTCGTCAGCTTTACCTGAAAGAAGAACGAGAAAATCGACACACTAGGTCGGATGTTGAAGAAGGGGTAGAGAATTTTGAACGCCCTCACCACTGTCCAACTATTGCGGTGAAGTTGGGAGGGCGCTACATTCAAGAATTCTAATAAAGAACATTTGAAGGGAGAGAAAGGAAGGAGAACACCCAATACCTCAAAAAGGCACCAATACATGAAAAAGAAGGGTGGAGCACCTCGTGCTGCCCTCAAGATGGGAAGATCATCACTCCCGCAAGCTTCAACAACAATCTTGTAACGACCTAAAATTATTCTAGATGTTATATTTTTATTAGGATTTAATTTTAAGAAGCGTATTTTAGTAAGAAATTCTAAAACATATAAATTATAGAAGTTGTAAAATAATATATATTACATATAAGCACAGTCCTTGTACAAGAGTCATTCTCAATGAAACATAAAGATACTACAAACATTTTCATCATTCATTTCCTAGAGACAATTCTTTATCTTTGTACCACCATCAATCCAAGGCGTTAATAAAATTGACCACTGTTGCCATCTATAAAGAAAATAATGAAACAAATCTAGTGAGAAATAAAATTTCTCAGTAGGCAAAACTAAACCACCAAACACGTTAGTATGTTAGTAAATCATTAATATATTCAAATGAATCCATAAAATAATTATGCAAACTATATGAATGCATGAAATGAATTTTCCCAGGGTGTACATGGCCTCTACATATCGCACTGTATATAGCTACACCTCATACTGGATGTAGACATTGCGGCCGTCTTACGCAAACATGCATGATTTATTCCATGTATTTGCACCTAGTCACTACATATCGTACTATATGTAGTATCAGATTCTATTTCACAAATCTCGTACTGGACTCGGAAACATGAATCAACTTATCATCACATCAACATCCATTCATAATAAAATCCATAAGCAAATACATGCTACCTTATAACATCGTACGTACCACAAGTATGGTTAAATCACCCTACCTTATTCAAGCAATATTATACCAACTTAGGCATGACAATTGAATATTCTCAACCTACAGAAAAATCATTTTAGTATTCTAACTAATAAACCATAATATATCTTTCAAATAATTTCTGATTCCTTTAAACCTTCATAAGAAAATATTATAACCTAGCATGCATCTTAATCTCCTTTCACCTACCACCTTACTACTTCATCCTCAAATTTAATCACTCAAGCATTTGAACAATTTAACTAAATACCATTCAACCTCTACTTCTAAAAATTAATTCAAAACAGTCCCATAATAAAAATATGAACAAACAACCCAAATGTCATCAAAATCACTTCCAAAGATCACCAAATATACTTCCAAGCATCACTAATATTTCAGTATATAAATCATCACCTATCTTATGGTTTAAATCAACTCTTTCACATCATAAAATACCTCTAATAACATCAAATTACAGCCTAAAATAGTAGCCATAAATAAATCTGTACATTTAATCATATAGGTTAATCGATATGAATTCTTAACTAGAGATTGAAGCCTAGCCTACCTCAAGTGAGTTGGATTTGTAATTGAATGTATAGGTGGTTGTCCTCATTTGATATTTTTAAGGAAGAAAGTCTCAGGGTGATTTAGATCAGAGAAAATGAGACATGGATGTGTAGAATACTTTAAGAGTGGATATGATTACTAGTAAATGAGAAATGAAGACAAGATGTGAAATGGAAGACAAGTAGCCGTGGAAGTGAGCTTGGAGGTATAAGTCTTACGTGAATTTTCTTTTGTAGTGTGATAGGATATTTATAGTAATCAAGCTAGTTATGATCTAAAGGGCACGTGTGAATGGAGTAAACAACCTAACATTACCGAATATTTACCGAATATCCATCCCTCGCATATGAAGTAAATAACTCAACATTACAATCATAATCTCGTGCTATTTGCAATCAAAACATTATACTCTATTCCTAACAATGTAATGTAAAGATTAAAATCATTCAGTTCAAATTCTAAAAGCACTTTCCAGTCAAACTTAGAATCTGATTTCATGTAACTAGTGATCAAGTAGAATCAAGCATTACGAACAGAATGAAATCATCAATAATGAGTAGAAAAGATTCATACATGTATTAAATATCAAAAGACATACATAAGAGTACGAAGATTACATCCAATCCTTTGGAGAAACTAACCGATCATTGTGTAGAGTAAGAAATCAACAGGAGACATGACGAAGGGAGCGATCCCCGGTCTATTTCTGCAGAGTTTCCACTTCTTTTCTATGTTCTCTCACTTCTCTCTATGTTTCCTTGCTGTTTCTCACGTTCCACACCCTTTCAATGGCTCCCTTGCATGTTACTTATAGCATTTGATGGAGGTGTTGTCAGGTGAACTCGCCCAAGCAAGCTGTGACTTAATGCTGAAGAAAGGCTAACTCGCCCAGGCGAGTTGTGACTTAATGCTGAAGAAAGGTTAACTCGCCCAAGCGAGCTGATTGCTAGCCTTGGCGAATTTGACTTATAGAAAAAGCTTATTTTGACCTTTTTGCCCTTTCTTCTTGTCTTGGTTGTTTTGGATGCCACAGATACCTATCGAAACATTGAAATTGGATGGATGAATTTTCCAAATTTAAATAACAACATTTATAAATATCCAAAATATAAAATATCTATATTTAGGGGAAGTTTATCAGAAAACTATTGAAATCAAAAGATAAGTGCGAACACTATAATCCTTAAAATAACTAAAATATAGCACTTATCAGACTCGCGGTCATAAGCTTCATGATGACACTCCTCATTCGAGGAGTCACCCACATAGTTCTTCAAATGACTCTCTTGAAACTCGCACCACGACCTGACGCCACTCATCCACTAGTGTACATCTCTAGTACGTGTCCACTCCACACGTGACACGTATGCAAGAGTATTCCGCGTGTGCTGCACACCCCTGTGGCACAAGACAAAGCATAATGCATGCTTTCAATGCACTCTTCAACGGTCAGATAAAGGAAAAAATGTCCAACCTGGATACCTTACTTGCCTAACATGTCTGACCTCATCTATGGATAAAGCATGTCCTCCTTGGATCTTTCAACAATAATAGCCCGGACAACACATATCAAGGCTAAGGGGGGCTTGACAAGTTCCCCACTTACATTTCTTACATTTGTCAAGGTTATCATCATTGACACCGGACAACACTTGTCCATGTTTGGGGGCTTCTTAAGCTCACCACTCTTTTACTTGTCAAAAGCACCACCCTTGACACCAGACAAACTTCATCAACACATAGCACTCTTACAACGTATTTCGCCTGCACGTTGGCTCAGAGGCTGGGGGCTTATATACTGTACAAAATGTGGAAAATACATGTGGCCACTTAAGTAGTAAAAACAATATGAACAACACACAAGAACCAAGAGGGGGGTGAATTGGTTGATCTTGGGTAATTTCAAAATTCTTAATCAACCAGAGTTAAAAGGATCTTATCACACAACAGTCCAATAAAGCTTTCAACCAATCAAACACGAAACTTTATAGAATGAATTCAAAAACTCTTCTGTTGACAGTGAAATGATGCACTAATGAACGACAAGAAAAGATAAAGATGAAGTAGTCGATACAAAGATTTATACTGGTTCACTTCTGAAATTAGAGAAACTACATCCAGTTCTTCTAACTAACTAGTTAGAGTTCCACTAATAACAATCAGTTTCTTACAAGCCCTTACAACCACTCTTAATCACTCCTAGATAAAGAATGAAATTGTAACTTACGTAGAATCTTTGTGATTAAGACATAGAGAAAACATATCTCTACTCTTATCTCTAGAAACACCTATTCTAGAAAAGCCTTAAGAAAAACTATTTTTATAGTTACACAAAAGAAATTCAAACTGAATTTACAAACAAGTAGTATGGAAACAAATTGTCTGATGATCCACTACTGATGAATGCAAAATATTTACCAGACTTGAATCAATGGTGAATGAAAACTACTTCAAAACTTTCTTTCCAAAAACTTCTTATGAAAATATGCCCAAATGGAAATCCTCTTTTAGAAATCTTGAAGCTTAAGGATTTGAGGGACTAATAGAGTATAGCACCGGGAATCTTTCTAACTTCAGAAAGCTTGTGAAAATACTTTGATATTTCGTTATGCTTTTCAAAACACCCAATAATTTACATTAAAATGTTTGTAACTATCAGTAATCGATTAATTCACTAATGTAATCGATTAAATTTATTTATGTAATTAATTGTTAACACATTTAATCGATTATAGTGTTCTTGAACTTTCTGGAAAAGATTTATGAGCAATGTAGTCAATTAATTCGCAATGTAATCGATTATCACATACTCTTTTCATTTCAAACACGACCATGCAATCGATTATGTGCTTACTTAATCGATTAAAATGTTCTTGATTTTTCTGAAAAAGCTTTATGAACAATGTAATCGATTATTTAGCACTGTAATTGATTAACATATAAAGTCTTTGTTTAAAACATGTGCCAAGTAATCAATTACCACAATATCATAATCGATTATCACAGGAAGACCATCCTGTGATTTAATGAAGTGTAATCGATTACCATATCCTTGTAATCGATTAAAGTGTTCCTGAAAGCTTAAGTAATAGATTACCATGGGCTGGTAATCGATTAAAGCAATGAGAAATTGTTTTTCCAAAAACTTTAAACATTGAACACTTTGGCTTTTTATGCAACCATGAAAACCTTTATGTTTCAGAAGATGTTTTCACAAAACCTATGCTTTTATGAAAACATGGATGCACAAAAACATGTATGAGCTTTATGCAATGGATCATAGGAAGACTTATCTTAGACATACACAAATTACAACTACCAATCAATTGATTTGGCATGTAAAAAGCTGAAACACTTTGATTCCTAAGAAACACAGCTTCTTGATCATCTTGAGCTCCCCCTGACTCTGACAATCTCCCCCTTTTTTTGGCTTTAATCATCCCAAATTTCAATTGAACATCTTGAACCTTAGTGTTATTCCTAGGAGATAGTTTTCCAAGAGCTTTTAGTTGAAACTTGAAATTGAATCAGCTTCTAGCCAAGACTAGGTGTTAAGTATTCTTTGCATAAACTCAAAATATCATAAGCATATGTATTGATCCCCCTTTCTTATGTAATTTCATATCATGTTAGATTAAGAGCAGTGTTTATGACCAATCAAATCAGAACAAAATTTATCATTTAGATTATTATTCTTATTCCTTTATATTCTTTTATTCACACAACACCCTTCATAAATTCATTGTATTTGTTCAATTTTTCTCCCCCTTTTGGCTTATCAAAGACAAAATATTTCAGTGATAATGAAATAAGCAAAGGAAGATATAAACAACTGAAAAAAAAAATTATTCATAACATGAAGGTGCAGAACATGAAAGTGAACATTAAAGATAATTATTGAAAATGAGAGAATGAAAACAACATAACCAGAAGCTAAACAAGACAACCACTAACTAAGGATTATCAAAGTCTCTAAGACTCATTCTCAAGTCTAGTGGTGATGTCTTCTAAAGAGGCATGAACATCTGCTGAATCTTCATGATCCTAAGCTATCATTGCATCTATCTTTTGAACCATTAGAGATTCAAAAGGACTCCACTGCTACTCAGTAGCGCCAACATCAACATCTTTTTCCTCAGCTTCTTGTTCCTCAGTAGCACCTTCTTGAGGAGCTTGAGCTCCAGCCATTGTCCACCCATTTGGTGCTTTCATCAATCCCAACTTTGTAAGATGCTTAGTAGAGATAAGGTTAGTGATATTAGTAGTGTTGTCAACAATCTCATTTAACACATCAACCCAAAGTAATCAATAAACCTTGAGACTAAGACAACATAGGGGAATTGATTGCTGAGCAATCTTTTTGATTTCATCATGGTTTCCTCAAGGACTAAAATCCAATTAATTTGAGTTTCAGTCTTCATCCCATACACCAGATGCAGATCATCATCAGTGATCTGTCTATGATTTGTTGACCTTGGTATAAGGATATAAGTAATGATGTAGTGAAGAAGCCTATCTTCACCAGTCATGTTACCAACCCCCAATCTGTTCCTTATTTAAGCATGTGGATTCAGCAACATACCTTTTTATGTATCCATCTTTGAATATCCTCCTATTTCTTCTTCAAATCTCATAACACCTTCACAAGAGATTCCTGTCACTGCATTCCAAACATTTTCATCAATCTCCATTGCAACTCCATTCAATTGGGAATGAAGAACACATCCATGCTAGCCTTGGAACAAGTATAAAATACTTTTACCAAATTAGGGTAAAAAGTACCCTTCATCTCCAGCAATTTTGTTAAGCCTTGAGCTTGCAGCATTGTAGGGAATTGGAATCCCTCATAAACAAACCAATCAAGCTCTAGATATTTGGAAGGCATGACGAGCTTGGTTGCATTAAACTGCATATAGTTGTTTCTTTCAACTTCAGTAGACAACCTGGTATCTAACCTGTTCTCAACAGCTCTTGAGCTTTGGCCTGCTTTTCTTTTGTTGGTTTTGATTTTCTTAGAGGCAGATGAATGAGACATGGTGATTATTTTTGAAGAAAGGAATGGGCAGAGGTTTGAATGAAAAGGGAAAGAGGCAGATCAGAAATTAGCTCAGTTTTGCTAAAGGAGAGAGAAAATTTCATATGTGAGGATTTTAGGCTTTAGAAAATCTGAATTTATAGAGATTTTTGAAGTTTAAAATTTGAATTTTTGAAGACCCAGTAACAACTATCTCAAATTCCAAGAGTGTCTAGATTCACTGAACCAGAATTTGAATTTGAATTTGGAGATAAGATGTCAGTTATTATACATTGAAGATTGTGCAGATTTTCAGAAATGCCATAGATAATTGATTACAAGACTCTTGTAATCAATTATCTCAGGGCAAAGTATGTGTCTGAGCCTTGCGTTTGAAAAGCTTTTTAGCATTAAGTAATCGATTAAAATGTTGGGGAATCGATTATTCTAGATAGTTTCTTACTCTAAAATGCTTTTAAACACTAAGTAATCGATTAATTCGAGAGGTAATCGATTAAAACAGAGAGTTTTATCACTTTAAATTGTCCTTAAACACTACATAATTGATTAATACGTGAGGTAATCGATTAAAATAGACAATTATGCAGAGTGAACAATATTTTTCATCAGAATTTTGATTTTTATCATATGTGATGCATTGTCAATTTTAAGTGATATTGCATGTAGTCAGGCACATTATAAGCATGCTAGCATATATTAGATTCATCAAGAATGCCTAGCATGTTCCTAAGATCATAGAATCTATGTCTAGCTAAGGGTTTAGTAAAAGTATCAGCCAATTGATTATTTGTGTCAATAAACTCAATTGAACAATTATCCTGTTGAATGTGATCTCTGAGGAAGTGATGTATGATCTCTATATGCTTTGTCCTTGAGTGCATTATTGGATTGTTTGATAATTTGATAGCACTTGTGTTGTCACATAGCAAATGAATCTCTTTCAATTCTACACCAAAATCTTGTAATTGTTGCTTCAACCACAAGTTTTGAGCACAACAACTTCCAGCAACAATGTACTTAGCCTCAGCTGTTGATAGAGCAACACAAGATTGTTTCTTCCAATGCCATGAGATAAGTGAAATACCCAATAAATGGCATGTTCCACTTGTGTTTTTCTTGTCTAATTTGCATCCTGCAAAATCAGAATCTGAGTATCCAATTAAATTTATTAATGCACCTCTGGGATACCAAAAACCAGCTCTTGGAGTTGATTTGAGATATTTGATGATTCTCATGACTGTTGTAAGGTGTGATTCTTTAGGATTAGCTTGATATCTTGCACATAAGCACACATTCAGCATTATATCAGGTCTACTTGTAGTCAAGTACAATAAAGATCCAATCATACCTCTATACTTTGACTCATAAACCTTTTTGCCTTTTTTCATCTGAATCAAGGTAAGTTGAGGTTGTCATAGGAGTTGCAGCATCTTTGCTTTTCTCCATGTCAAATTTCTTGATCAATTTAAGGAAGTATTTAGTTTGACTGAGAAATGTCCCATTCTTCATTTGCTTCACTTGAATTCCAAGAAAGAATGTTAACTCTCTCATCATAGACATTTCAAATTCATTCTGCATAGAGATAGAAAATTCTTTGCACAAGGAATGATTAGTTGAACCAAACACAGTATCATCAACATATATTTGAACCAATAAGATGTCATTGCCATGTTTCTTGATGAACAATGTTTTGTCCACTTGTCCTCTTATGAAGGATTGGCTAATCAAGAATGTGCTCAATCTTTTATACCAGGACCTAGGAGCTTGCTTTAATCCATAAAGAGCCTTCTTTAATTTAATAACATGGTTTGAATATTTATAATGAACAAAACCAGGAGGTTGATCAACATAGATTTCCTCCTTAATATAACAATTTAGAAAAGCATTCTTTACATCCATTTGAAATAAATTAAATTCCATTAAACATGCAAATGCAAGAAGTAATCTAATGGCTTCCAACCTTGCTACTGGAGCATAGGATTCCTCACAGTCAATGCCTTCCTCTTGGTTATAACCTTTTGCAACCAATCTAGCTTTGTTTCTTACTATGATGCCACTTTCATCAAGTTTGTTCCTAAAAACCCATTTGGTGCAAATAGGCTTGTGAGAAGAAGGTCTAGGAACAAGTTCCCAAACTTCATTTCTCTTGAACCGATTAAGTTCATCATGCATGGCAAGCATCCAATGCTCTTCAAGTAAGGCTTGATAAACGTTCTTAGGTTCAATTTGAGAAACAAAAGCCATATCACAACATAAATTTCTTAGTAAAGATCTAGTAGATACTCCCTTGGTTATGTGATGACTCTGATGCCTGGCACGGATGGCGCGAGGTTTGGCGCGGTCAGCGCCAGGGTTCTTAAGCAGAAAACCCTGTCTGTGTTGTGGCGCGGGTAGCGCCGGCTTGGCGCGAGTAGTGCCATAGCTTCGGGAGGTTGACGCCAGTGGCGCCAAGGTGACGCGGTCAGCGCCACAAGTCCTCCAGAAACTCAGTTTTCTCTGGAAGTTCACGCGGTCAACGCCATTGTGGCGCGAGTAGCGCCACAAGTGCCCTGGAAAACCATTTTCCTCTGGAATCCAGCGCGGGCGGCGCCAGAGGCGGCGCGAGTCGCGCCGGAAGTGCTCTGGAAAGTCAGTTTTCTCTGGAAATCGGCGCGGTCGGCGTCACAGGCTTTGAAAGAGTGGCGCGGGTAGCGCGGGACGTGGCGCGATCCGCGCGGGAAGTCTGATAGAGTTGGTATAAAAGGGGAAGTCGTGATTTTTGAAGGAAAAGCCTTCTTCTTCTTCCCTGGAACGTCCCTCCTCCATTGTTGAAGCTCCAAGCTTCATTCTTGCACCATAGTTCACCAAAACAAGTCCCTTAAACACCATTCTTGATGGAAAACACCTAGTGAGCTTGAATCTTTCATCCATTTCCCTTGAAAACCCCAAATTAGAGAATCCCTTTCTCAAGGGAAGTTCTTGAAGCTTGAGTTCGGCGAGGAACGACGACGATTCGTGGGTACCCAAGCTAGGGGGAGTTGTCCTTGGGCCTTCCTTGTCGTTATTGAGGTAAGAAACTCAAGTTTCGCCGTTTAATTTGTTGATTGGGGTTTTGGGTGAATAGTGACCCACTTGTGATAGAACTAGAATTAGCCTTGGGTCCTTTAGATATATGTGATTAGAATGTGTTGAGGATGAAAGATTAGCTCTCAATTGCTAGTTTGGTGAACTTTGATTATGGGCTCTATGTGAGGCATGTTTGTTGTTATATTGAGTTGTTTGGTTTTGTTGGACATGCTAGAGCCTTGGTATGTGTTTTTGTTGTGCCTTAGAGGCCATGAGAACGGTGCCTTGTGTGTGTGATATGGACCGTTCGAGCCCTGTGTGAATTCTGAGGAATTGGGTTGTTGTGAGCTTCAAGCTCTTTGTGCTTTGGCTAGGCCAAGCGAGACCATTGAGGGTCTGAGAATCACTTATGAAGTGGTTGAGTGAGTGTTATGCAAACGAATTATGGCCTTTCGTTCTAACGGCTTAGGACCATTACTGAAACGTTACATGTTTGACGTTATGTAGGACGTGAGACTGATAGCTTCTGTGGTGGTGATAACGAGGCCGGGAGAGCTGGTGCATTGCTTAGAGCAGGTAAGCTCTTGGTTCTTGGATGTGTGCCCTTTGCTGTGTTCTACCATTCACCAAGTGGGGTGATGGTTCTGTTGTGGGCAAATGCATGTATATAAAAATTGTATATCAATGTGATTGATTAATGGATTGTGCTCTGTACCCTGTGATGGGAATCGATATGTATTGATCTTGTTGATGTGATTGATTGATGAATTGTATTCTGAAACCTTGTGATGGTGATTAATGAATTGTACTCTGAACCCTGTGATGGGAAACTGATGTGTAGGTTGGACCCAATGATTGGGGAATTGATATGCATGGCTGTGAACTGTTGATTTATAACATGTCGGTTTGAATATGAGATTTGATTGTGAATTCTATGAATGAATTGCATCCTATGGTAGTAGGATAGATGACTTGAGATTGGGTAAGACCTGCTGTGAGATGTTCCTGTGATATAGATGTAGCCTCCCGAATGGAGATGTTCCTATATCCACAGATGTAGCCTCCTCAGGCAACTGGGTTGATATAGGTGATGAGATGTGCCTGTGATATATAGATGTAGCCTCTTGAGTAGAGATGTTCCTATATACACAGATGTAGCCTCATCAGATGGAGATGTACCTGTGATATATAGATGTAGCCTCTTAATTGAGATGTTCCTATATACATAGATGAAGCCTCCGATGGAGATGTGCCTGTTATATAGATGTAGCCTCTTGACTGAGATGTTCCTATATTTCAGATGAAGCCTCCAATAGATATGTTGAGATCCAGGCATGAGATGTTCCTAGTATATAGATGTAGCCTCCCTGAGTGGAGATGTTCCTATATACATGATGTAGCCTCTGCCGAGTTAAGTAATGTATATCACCTGTGTATTGACAGGTTGAGATGAAACTATAGGAATGATGTTGACTGAAGAGGGATGAGATCCCTACCTGTTGTGATGAATGGTTGAGAATTATCCTGATATTGAATCTGATTGTGAATGGTTGAAATATACTATTTCTATGTATGTGCCAGATAGTGAACCAGGGGAAGGAAATACCTTCAAGGGCCCTGAGTTTACTGGGATTTTATATCTCACCCCTTGTGTGGGGCTTATGTTTTGCAGTGAATCCTCAGGAGGAGCAGATAGATCCCAAGGCAAGAAGCCTTTGCAGGGATAGTGGCTGCTTATAAACCTTATGCTTAGATGACATGAGCATGTGGCTCTGAAATTTTGTATTCGCCTTTGGTTTAATTTTGTTGTACCCTGAGGGGAGATTTATGTACAGTTTTGTACTTAAACAGAGAACTTATGTTTAATCACCATATTATAGTGTACAGTGTGTATGACGATGGCATTTGATGATGCCCTTATATATATATATATGCTTCTAAACTGCTTAATCTCTGATGAGTCATGTATATGATTGTTGTTTATGCTGGTAATGACCCTAGTGAGCGTAAGGGCGTTACAGGTTACTTCACCAATTATGTTGTCAAGTGAGAGATCTCTAGTTGTTCTCCAGTCCTTAGGCTTTTGGTTTGGTGTTGATGCCATTTCATCTTTTGGTTCTTCCTTTTTCTTTTCATTTGCTCCATTGAGTTGCACATTCTCTTCTATAGGACCTGCATCATTATCATAGCTTTTTTCCTCTTTTGAGGAATTAGACTCATCACAAGTAACATGAACTGATTCTTCCATACGTAAAGTTCTTTTATTGAAGACTCTACATGCTTTTCTTTGTAATGAATATCCAAGAAAGATAGCTTCATCAGCCTATGCATCAAACTTGCCAAGTGACTCCTTTCCATTATTTAAAACAAAACATTTGCAACCAAATGCTCTTAGGTAAGAGATGTTTGATTTTCTACCTTTATATGGTTCATAAGGAGTTTTCTTTAAAATAGGCCTTATGAGTAATCTATTCAAAGTGTAGCAAACAGTACTCACAACATCAGCCCAAAAATGTTTAGGCAAATTTGTCTCATTAAGAAGAGTTCTAGCTCCTTCTTCAAGGGATCTATTTTTCCTCTCCACAACACCATTTTGCTGAGGTGTTCTTGGAGCTGAAAAATTGTTGTTGATTGCATTTCCTTCACAGAATTTTTCAAAATGCTCATTTTAGAATTCACCACCATAATCACTTCTTATTGAGATAATTTTGTATTCTTTTTATTTGAATAAGCTTGGCTAATTTTCTAAATGCAATGAAAGCATCACTCTTGGATCTTAAAAACATAGTCCATGTGAATCTAGAATAGTCATCTACTATTACAAGGTCATAGTAATTGCCTCTTAAGCTCATAGTTCTAGAAGGACCAAACAAATTCATGTGAAGCAACTCAAGGGGTCTTGAGGTGGAAACCAAGTTTTTATTTTGAAAAGAAGTCTTAATTTGTTTCCCTTTTTGACAAGCATCACATAATTTGTCATTTTTAAACTTAAGTTTAGGTAAACCAATGACTAAGTCTTTTCTAATAGGCTTGTTCATGTGATGCATGTTAATGTGGACAGCTCTACTATGGCATAGCCATGATTCATCAATCTTACTTACTAGACAATTAATATTGTGAGTGAATGCATGTTTTATAGAGAGTAACTAGATGTTTCCCTTTCTTTTACCTACATGGACAACATCACCAAATGGATGATCACATATCAAGCAGCAATTATCATTAAATGATACCTTGAATCCTTTATCACATAGTTGGCTTATACTTAGGAGATTATAATTCAAACCTTCCACATAGAGAATATTTCTGATCTTGGTTTTAAAGTTGTCTCCTATGTTGCCTTCACCTATTATCTTGCCTTTATTGTTGTCTCCATAAGTGACAAACCCTCCATTCTTTAAAGCCAGATTTGTAAGCATGGAATTGTCACCTGTCATATGTCTAGAGCATCCACTGTCTAAGTACCATAATGATGATTTAGCTCTAAGACACACCTACAACAATCAAATTAAGTGGATAAGAAAGGTACCCAATTAAGGATGGGTCCATAAGGGTTAGCTATTTTTATCTTTCCCTTTGGAACCCAAATGCAGTCTCCATTAGGCACAAAGAACCTTCTAGCATAACACTTATGAGATGTGTGTCCTTCCTTCATGCAGTAATGACATGTAATAGATTTTGATCTTTTTCCAAAATGAGCCTTTATAGTATGCTTTTTAGAAAACCTTTTCTCTATTCATCTGTTTTGGTAGTACAAACTTGGTGTTTCCAAAAGATTTTGATTGATGTTTGTAACCCAAACCAGATGTATCTCCTGCATACTTTTGCACACTCAACATTTGATTCAAATTACATTTTCCTTGGTAAAGCTTTTTTATGAGATCTACCAATTATGAATTTTCTGTTTGTAGAGTCATGCATTTTTCAAGTTGGCTCTTTTTGAAATCATCAAACTCTTTTTGCAAAATGTTGTTTTCATTTACTTTTGAAGAGAAGGAAGGACACACACACCCATGAACTTTGTAACTTGAAACAACTTTCTCATTTTCTTCTTTCAGTTTACAAAGTTCAGCTTGCATTTCTGCAAGTTTAGTTGTATGCTATCTAAGGTTACCTTTTAGCTTATTGTTGGAGATTGTAATTTTTATAGCCTCCTCATGCATTTCATTAAAAGCTTCAACAAGTTTATCAAATTCAGGATTTACTTCTGATTCAGCACATGAGTCATCTTCATCAATTGTTGAAGTGAGACATACATTAGCTTCTTCATTCTCACTTGATGATTCAGAAGTTGTTGAGGCATTTTCTTCCCATGCAATGTAGGCTTTCTTCGGTCTCCCTTCTTTCTTTGCTTTCTTTTCACATAACTGCTTCTTCAAAATTATAAGACATTTAGATTTAATATGTCCTTGCTGACCACATTCAAAGCAGTTGAAGTTGGTGTTGTTGTTGTCACTCCTTTTGTTGAACTTTGTGAACTTCCTGTTCTTGTTCTTTTTCATGAATCATAATGACTGTCAAATTGCTACAAAACAATTAAACTACGCTAATTCTGTAGCACATGATTAACCTAGGCCGACTTAAAGACACGATCAATTTGGTTCCAACTTCAATTCACTAATAAACAATATGGGGATTTTAATCGAACAGTTTGTAGGCAATGAATAAAAAATGCAGAAACACAAACAAAAATTGAAGAAAAATGCAGAAACTAATAGAATTGATAAAAGGTGTTGTAAAACAGATTCAAGAATATCAATCCAATTCACCAAACCAAGAAATACAAATTATCATAGTTCTCATATAATGATCATATTATGAAAGTTCATTCAATATCATTAGAAGCAGTTCAATCGAATTAACTCCTAAATCAATTGAAATCACAAATCGGATTGAAATATCATCCAAACAATTTATGATTAAAATTCAAAATTAGGAAATAAATCTATAACCTAATTCATTTTCAATCCTAAAAATATTCATAATCATGAAAATTGAAAAAGAGAATTGAAGAAGAAGATGAACATTCACAGAGAAATTAAACCAGAACTCAAATTCTCCTTGCTTGGATTGGATCCTTAGATTGATTGGTTATTTAGCCTTCCATGATTATCATCAATATAGGAGCCACAAAATTTGTATGAGAAAAATAAAAGAACAGAGATGAAAGGAAGAAGAAAAATAAAGAACAATGAAGAACAGTTGAGAGAAAATGAGAGAAAAGGTTTTAATTATGAAAACTTCTAAAGGAAACTACAAATTCTGTTTGTGCTCAAAAAATAAAGTGTCTCTTTACTAAATAATTGCACTAAAATATAGTGACTGACTCAGTAAGAAAGGATGAGCCATGATTAGGCCCATCTAACATAACTAATTACACCAATTCGTAGCCAAAAACTCGAGTACAGGGGTTCTGACTTCCAAGCCTAAAATGACCCTTAAAATGAGAGAATTGGCCTCGGCTTATCTCTGACAAAATTGTAGATTTTTTCCTTATCTTTCTAGTGACTACTAAAATACCCTCAATATGTGCCATTTGGAGTTTTGTAAAGCTCTCTAGGTCCTGCATTAGGAAGATAGGTCAAGTAAGCAAAAAATCCGAAAATAACCAACAATTATCAATTAAGCCCACTTGTTTGCCTAAGACAAAAATTGAGTTAGAGTGAAGAAATAAAAGTCCAAGAGAAGTCAAATAAGCTAAGAAGAATAGAAAAATATTAAACTAAAATACTCAATCAAAATACCCCACACTTAAACTTTTGCACTCCTGGGCAAAACTAAAAGAAAGACTAAGAGAAAAATTCAAACTAAAGTAAACCACAAACTAAAAGAAAGGTATGAACAAGACACACACAATTTTCAATGGATCCTAACAATGCACAAAAATGAGAAAGATGAAAAATGGAAGAATGATATTAAGGTAACAAACAATTCATGAACACATGATCACAAAGTACAAAGTGAAAAAGTAGTCAAGTTAAAATTAAGAATGAACAAGGTGATAGAAATATCTCAAAGAGCAACACTCAACCTCTTCTAATGTGTATGAGTTTATGTTTACACTCAAACACCAAATGTAACTAGCACCTCCAAATTCTGACAAGACTCTAATTCATTCAACTTGAAATACACATGCATCAAAAGATTAAAATGACTTTATTCGGTTGTAATGTATGGCTTAGGTAAAAGGTGGATAAAATAAGGATATTTATGCTAAAACTAAGAAAAAAGGGGCAATGGGGAGTAAGCCAACAAGTAAAATGAAGGGTAGAAACAAAGAAACAAAGAAACAGGGTGGAGAACAAGGAAATTAAATTTAGAGAACTTATACATATGAAAGTGAATCACAACAGCTTTTATTACTTTTTTTGTACTTATTTTTTTCATTTTTTTTAACTTTTGCTTTTTAAACTCTTTCTTTTTTTTTTCTTTCCAAATCAAAACAAAATAAAAATACCCCACACTTGTTTGAAACCCACTCCCAAAATAATTCCAAGGCCCCTTTTCTCCCTAAAGTTAGGATAACATGGTTTTCCATTTTATTTTTTTTAGTTTGTAATGAGCTACACAAGAAAGAAAAGGTTAAAGGCTCGAAAAGGGTGACAATCGATATCAATGCAAGGATAGGTTTATTTTGCTAGTGGATAAAAGAAATAAAGCCTAAATCATCTGAATCAAAGCATGTGCAACAAGGAATGTCAAAAGATGCAAGACAAAACATAGAGTAATCTAGCACAAGAGTGAAATCACACATGAAAGAACATGAATGAAATAATGTGATTCATCCACAAAGGCTCAAAAACTCACAAGACATAATTCTATCACACATGATCCATTTTAAATTCTATTTCTCAAGTTTACTTATCACTTCAACAATTGCAACAACGATGCACATCAAGCATGAAACCTTTCAATCCAACAAAAACTAGTACATTTCTCCCAATTTATACAAAGTTATAAATCCTATGAAAAACATGAAAAATGCCTAAATTCTAATTTTTTATTTTCTGAATGTAAAAACATAATAACAACAAAACAAAACAAATGCAGTAAAACAATAACAGAACCAGAACCAGAAATAGAAACAGAAAATAGAAAATGTTTTTGTAACCCTTCACCCCACACTTGAAATGCTCATTGTCCTCAACGTGAGTATGCAATGAAATGCAAACAAAGAGACAACAAATAAAAGAAGGGAAAAGGAAACTCCCCAAATGCCATTCAAGGCACATCATCACATAAAATTGGCAAGACCAAAGAGAGGTCTTCCACAGGCTCCTCCTCAATGGTGGTGTAGTTAACTTGGGGCTGCATCTAAAGTGCGTGAACCATAAGCAATGACATGGGATCGTTTATCAACTCTCTGTGATAACACAACCCCAAGTGCATAATTAGACGCATCACACATGAGCTCAAAGGGAAGTTTCCAATCTGGTGGTTGCATGATGGGATAGGTTGTAAACTTCTTCCTCAATTCCTCAAATGCCTCTTTGCAAGGCTGGTCAAACATAAAGTCTACGTCCTTTTGGAGAAGCTTGGACAATGGCAGTGCAATCTTGCTGAAATCCTGGATGAATCTCCTATAAAAACTCGTATGTCCAAGAAAAGAACGCATTTTCCGCACAGAAACGAGGTAAGGTAGAGAAGTAATAACATCAATCTTGGCCTTATCAACCTCAATACCTCTACCTGAGACCAAATGCCGTAAGACTATACCTTCATGTACCATAAAATGACATTTCTCAAAGTTAAGAACAAGGTTAGTCCCAATACTTCGGTCAAGAACTATAGAGAGACTATCTAAACATGCATCAAAAGAGGAACCATAAAAAGTGAATTAATCCATAAACACCTCCATGAAACTCTCTAATAAATCAGAAAAGATACTCACCATGCACCTTTGGAAGGTAGCAGGTGCGTTGCATAGGCCAAAAGGAATCCTAGTGTAGGCAAATGTGCCAAATGGACAAGTGAATGTGGTCTTATGTTGGTCCTTCGGTGTAATATGAATATGCATGTAACTTGAAAAACCATAAAGAAAGCAATAATGTGATTTACCTGCCAACCTCTCCAGGACCTGGTCAATGAAGGGGAGAGGGAAATGGTCCTTATGAGTTGCCTGGTTAAGTCTCCTGTAGTCAATGCAAACTGTCCAACTGTTGGCTACTCTAGCCAGAATCAACTCATTATCCTGGTTTTTCACAACAATGATACCCGACTTCTTAGGGACCACTTGGACAGGTGAAACCCAAGTGCTATCTGAAATGGGATAGATGATCCCTGCAACTTGTAACTTCATCACTTCCTTTTTCACCACATCAAGAATAGTGGGATTCAGCCTCCACTGTGGCTGCCTCACTAGCCTAGAATCATCCTCCAACAGTATCGATGCATGCAAATGGAAGGATTTATTCTAGGAAGGTCAGCAAGTGTCCATCCAATGGCCTTTTTGTGGCTTCTCAAAACATGCAGCAACTTCTCTTCATGCTTAAGTGACAGGCTGCTAGAGATGATGACTGGTAGCTTATGAGGATCATCTAAATATGCATATTTAAGGTGCTCAGGTAGTCACTTTAGCTCCAAGGAAGGTGGCTGAATGGTGGAAGGCAAGGAAAGATTGGTGGTTAAGGGAAGGGCGATAGAAGAATCAGGACCTGTATTTGTAGGTACAATTACAAGAACCAAGATCAAAATCAAAAAAATCAGAAAATTCATAAAATAAATCTGCTCTATCTACTGAAATATCAATGAGATCAACAAGAAAGACAGAATGCTCCTCTACAGGATGTCCCATGGCCTCAAAAATGTTGAACTGGACAACGTCATCACCAAACTCCATGGAAAAAGTTCCTGCATGCACATCAATTTTGGTTCTGGTTGTCATCAAGAATGGTTTCCCTAGGATCAATGTGGAACCATGGCTGGAAGACTCATTCCCCATATTCAAAATGTAAAAATCTGCAAAAAAAATCAAATCATTCACTCGCACCAACACATCTTCAATAAGTCCAAGTGGAAGCGCATCACTCCTGTTGGCTAAGTGAATGACAACACCAGTGGGTTTCAAATCACCAAGATGTAGTGATCTGTAAACTGATGTAGGCATGACATTAATTGAGGCTCCAAGGTCAAGCATGGCATCTGTAAAAGTACAATCTCCAATGGTGCAAGGGACAGCGAAAGTGCCAGGATCTTTGCACTTCTGTGGCAAGGTGGATGGTGGGATGGTAGCAACAGTTTTGTCTTGTATAAGTACAAAAATATTTATGCCCATCTGTACTTGCTCATTTCCCTTCAGCTTCCTCTTGTGGGTGCACAAATCCTTCAAGAACTTTTCATATTTTCGAATTTGTTTGATGGCATCCAAGAAGGGAATGTTGACTTCAACCCTCCTAAAAGTCTCAAGCATATCAGAATTAAGCTCTACTTTCTTTGCAGGAATGGATCTAGAAGGAAAAGGTAGAGGAATTTTTTGGGTATAGAATCTATTTTGGCACCATCATCAATTTTTTTTACCAAAGCTTGTTGAATTTGGAAGCTCTATGCCACTCCTCAAGATAATAGCATTCACATTCTTTGGATTAACAACTGGTTATGCTGGAATGTTGCTAGAATCTTGTTATTGCATCTGGTTGATAGTTGTAGCTAATTATCCAATCTGAGTCTGCAGGTCTTGGATGATGGCACTGGCATTTTGTTGAAATTGAATGTTGGTGGTTGCCATTTGCTTCATCTGGTTGTGCAGGTGTAGGTGTCAGCTGCTGGAATTGTGGTTGTTTTCTAAATGGGGGAGGCTGATATTTGTTGTTGGAGGGTTGATATTGCTACTGTTGAGGTCCGAATGGTTGTTGTTGTTGTTGTTGTGGACCAGGACCATACCTCAAATTTGAGTGATCTCTCCAACCAGGATTATAAGTGTTGGAGTAAGGATTATATTGTTGTTGAGGTCTGAATGGCTGTCCAGATTGTATGCAAAAACTAAAGCAGCTTGTTCTGTTTCTTGAAGAGTAGGACATGATTCTGTTGGATGATTAGGTGCACAACATATACCACACAACCTTGGTTGATTGGTTGCCATCACATTCTATTGTTTACCAATGGCAAGTTGTCTCACGAGGGATGCCGATTCTGTCAGCTTATTCTCCAACCTCTAGTTATCAGCAACCATAGAAATAGAAACTTCATTTGCAACCACCTTGGATGTTGCAACTCCTCTAGTACCAAATTGTTGATAATTGGTTGTCATGTTAGAAATCAATTGTCTTGCAGCAAGAGGACTCTTGTCCATTAAAACACCTCAACTGGCTGCATCTATCATACTTCTGTCCATCAACATCAAGCCTTCGTAAAAATACTGGATCAATAATTGCTCACTGATTTGATGGTGAGGACAGGTAGCACACAACTTGTTAAATCTCTCACAATGCTCATATAATGTCTCTCCGGCTAGCTGCCTTATACCACAAATTTCTTTTCGAATGTATGTTGTTCTGGATGCAGGGAATAATTTCTCCAAAAATCTTCTCTTCATATCTATCCAAGTGTTGATAGGATCTGGTTGAAGGTACAACCAGTCCTTGGCCATACCATCCAGAGAGAATGGAAATGCCTTCATCTTAACATAATCCTCATGAATGTCACGTGGTCTCATGGTGGAACAAACTACATGAAACTCCTTAAGATGCTTGTGTGGATCTTCACCTGCAAGACGATGAAACTTTCGAAGCCAATGGATCAGTCCAGATTTTAGCTCATAACTAACCTCAGTCATATTGAATACACCAAGGTTGATAAACAACATCAGGTGTAGCCAATTCCTTAAGAGTTCGATTGTTGTCAACCATTGTATCAATAACAATTTCAGAATCAGAATGTTCACAATCAGAAACAGAAGGTTCAGAAATAGAATCCTCAGAATACACTATACTACTATCCAAAACTAAAATTCTACTATCTCTGCTCAAATTGTGAAATGTCCTATCTATCTCAAGATCATATGAATGCAAGTCACCTGATTTGGACCTAGTTATGCACAGTTCAACTTATCAGTGACAAAAATAACAGACAACTACTCTACCAGAATATTATTCACAATATTTTCTAAATCTATATAAAAAATGAAAAACTGGCTCAATTTTTTTATAAAAATTCAAAAACACCACAATAAATGACTAAAATTATGGAAATTTCTTTTTTTTTTTTAATTCAAAAACACCACGATAAATGATCAAAAATTTTTTTTTTTGGGTTTTGATTTTTTAATCTATATCTATGTATATCTATCTTCTTCTATCTTTATCTATCTTCTAACTATCATTTAGAAACAAATTTTTAATTTTTTTAATTTGTTTTTAGCTATATTTATCTTCTTCTATTATCAAGAAACAAATTTTTTATTTTTGAATTTTTTTAATCTATATTTATCTATATCTATTTTCTTCTATCTATATCTATCTTCTATCTATTATCAAACAAATTTTTGAATTTTTAATTTTTGAATTGTTTTTATCTATATCTATCTTCTATCTATCGTGATCATCACAGGTACCAACCACACGAAACAAAAATTGCAAGGTGAGTTTGTTATACCAAATTAATATATACCAAATGACAATGATTAGCAAGAAAACACAATAATAATAAACACAATCAACTTCAACATCATTTTATCCTAATGTCATCAACAACATCAACATCATTTTATTTCAATATCATCATCATAAACATCAATATCATCTCATGTCAATATCATCAACCACATCAACATTATCTCATTTCAACATCATCAACCACATTAGCATTGAAAATACAATGAACACTCTTCAAATAAACCAAGACGGAGGTGAATTGGTTTAAAACTGATATTTAAAAATTTACTTGAAACAATTTGCGAAATTTGAAATCTGGATCGTATCACTTAAAACCTTTTTTTCAAGCCAGAACTTTTCTTTCAACCAAGATCAACCTTGTTATGCAAGTAATGCCAAAAACTTTGTCTTGTTGATTATATCTTGATTACCCAACTACAAACAATGAGAGATATACATAGTTAGAATAAGAGACTCATCAATTTATACTGGTTCATCCACAAACTTGGAGGCTACATCCAGTGTCTTCCAACCAATACTAGGTTAGAGTTTTCACTAAAACAAATATAATTCTTTACAAGCTATTACAATAGATCTCCCTTGTCAAACCCAGACAAAAAATTAAAGTCTAAACCCTATATATTTCTTAAGATCGAGAACCAGAGAACACTACTCTGTACTACCCTCTAGAGAACCCTTCTCCAGAAACAGCTTTAAAGAAACTATTTGTTCTTAGGAAAATACACAGACTTTTAAACAAACAAAAACAATCACAGCCTAGAGTTCAAGAAAGATATCACCTCATGATCCTTTGCATATGAATGAGATGAATACAACCAATCAAACAAAGTTTGAATGTATGAATTGCAGAGAACAACTTTCTTGAAAACTCTTGTTAAGACTTTGCTCAAAACTTCATCAACAATGAAAAGTGCATCTTAAGTTTTGATGCAGAATGTTATTCACTCAGAAATATTTTTTTCTGGAGTATTGGGTATATCGCAAAAATGAATTCTAAAAACTTATTAAAACCATAGACCCATAAGTTTTTTTTATAGAAAAACAGTTTTAACAGAATCTAATTGATTAAACCGTAAGTGTAATCGATTAAATCAACATATGTAATCGATTAATACATCATTTAATCAATTAATCTGTTCTTGAGCTTTCTGGAAATCTTTCACGAGCAATTTAATAGATTAATACGTGATATAATCGATTAACACAGATAAAATCAAACTGTAAATAAGCCTTGGTAATTGATTATGCATTATTGTAATCGATTAAGGCAGACTCTTCATTTTAAATGAAATGAACTAAGTAATCAATTACGATTTTCTGTAATCGATTAACATAGATAGACACATTTTGAAATAACACTTGGTAATAGATTACACAAAGGAGATAATCGATTAAAGTGTTCAACATGGCTTTTCCCAAAATAAACACAAGCATATAATTGATTACATAGCAATTATAATCGATTAAAGCAGTGCATAAAATGATTTTTCCAAACATTAAGCCATGAGGTTTTCTTTGCAAATGCAAACATTTTAAACTTATATTCTACATATGAATGCATGTGAATGAATTATGCAATGCAAGGATCACTAGGCTATGTACTTGAACCACTTAGACAATTACAAATGCCATCAAAATGATTGGGCATGTAAAAAGCTAAAACACCAAGCCAAATACTTTAGCCTTGCTTTGATGCTTGCAGATCCTTCTTCCAACTCCCCCTGTATCTAACAAGCATTATCTCATTTCAACATCATCAACCACATCAACATTATCTCATTTAAACATCATCAACAACATCCATAGCATCTCAATTTCAATATGATCAACAACATCAATATCATCTCATTCATTCACAATTCATATTACCACGAGACTCGTATTTTAAGAAAATTCTAAATTAAAGAGGAGGACTACAATATAGAAAACACACTCTTATGCCCAATTAAAAATTTAATTTAAAATTAAATAGGAGAACGTATTATAAAATTTTGGGCAGAGTCTCCTCTACAATTAAGACTTTTCCCAAAAAAATCCAATCATTCACAGTTTTATCCATCAATAACAAATTTATCGCATCCCATTAGTTAAAAATATAGTTTTTTTTGAAAATGATCATACAACAGGAACAAACATACATCGATGATAAATATATCACCTCCCATTAGTTTAAAACATAATTTTTCTTAAAAACTAGCATGCAACAGGGACAAACATATATCTCCATAATTGGGTTCCCTGACCCGCAACTATGGTATCAAAATCTATAAACAAATAATAAACTCCCCTTACCTATCTATAAACTCTCACATTAGCTCCTCATGGTGTTGTTTTGAGATCCCTCAAGTTCGTGCTTTGGCCCAAACGCAGAGCTCTATATACCAAATCGAAAACAATTTAGTATAAATTTCCGATACAAGGTTAACATTAACATTTGGGGTCAAATACCCACTCAAATTTAAAAAGGGGCTAAAATGGTGTATTGGAAGTCCACATCAAAAGGACATCATTTTGAAATTTCGATCACACCAACGTGACCGGGGCTCAACGAAGGTCACAAAAGTGACATCAATATTATAAAAAGGAAACTTTTACAATGTCTTGTTTTCAGAGGGTTTTCAAAGGAAGTGTAAAAACACCCAATAACGATATCCAAATCACAAGAGATATCAAGAGAGGCTTCAAACTAGCTAGGAGAAGGCATAAAAAACACGGTTTCCTTGAAGAAACCTCGAAGGGAAGATTAAAGGCTCTGTTCTTTACCGAATCCCCGAGTTGAATTTTGAAGATCCCGCTCTGATTAAGGTGTTCCTCTACATGCGGTGGTTCAACGGCAAGAAACGACGGCTCGTGGCGGTCATTGGTGACCGTGGCTAGTGGAGGAGGAGGGTAGGGGACTTGGGTGGATGTTTGGGGAAGAACGAGGCTCAAATTTCGTGATTTTCATGTTGTTGTACCTATTTAAAATTGACTTTACTCGCCCATGCAAATTTTGGGTCGCCTAGGCGAACTGACCCAATTTTTGAAATTTCACTACTTCTGTGAAAGGTTAATCCCAACGGTCAAATCCCAACGCAACTCAAACAATTTCACTGCTTCTCATGCTTCAGATGTTACGTCGTAAATCCCAATGGTCAAAAGTTACATATGTGGTTAGGAGCCTACCTTTAAAATTTGAAAGCGATCAAACGGTTAACCAATCCAGAATGGTGATTTTACAAAAAAAGGTTTTCGGGTCAAACTCGAAATCACACAATTTCAACGTAGCTCAAACAAACTCCACATAACTTAACCTCCACACACCCAACAATTGAACAAGGATAATTCACACAACATTTTAACTAATCTAAACTAATCAAATAATACAAGAAATACATCAAACATATATTTTCAGTTACCGAAATTTTAGGGAGTTACAATTTTCCTATTCTATTTTCTGGGTTCCTATTAGAAATTTTTTTTAGTCTAATTGATCATTTGGTTAGTATATCTAATAAACCCTTATCTAGAGTTTGATTATGTGATCTTAGGAACTTGCTAGATAATTTTGATGAATCTAATATATGCTATCATGCTTATTATGTGCTTGACAACACGATATACCATTTTATTTGGCTATTCACCACATGTGCTGAAAATTCAAAATCTTTCTGATACACACTATTCAATCTGCATAATTGATTGTAATAATCGATTACAATGCGAAATAATCAATTATTTGATGCTTAAATGTCCTTTAGAAGCAAATTCTCACTAGAGTAATTGATTACCTTGATGAATTAATTGATTACCTGTTGTTCAAAGCTTGTCCAAAATGAAACTTTCACTAGAATAATCGATTACACAAGGTGGTAATCGATTACAACATGTTTGAAAATTGTTCCAGTTTACAAAACGCATTGGAGTAATCGATTACATTTAGAATTAATTGATTACTTAAGGCTGAGGTTTATTTCAAAATCCTCTCTTTCATGTTTTCTTCCTCTGCACCTATCATGATTCTCTTTTATGATGTTTATATCCTTCCTTGCTTATCTTATGTATCAATTAATTGTTTTTGACTTTGATAAGCCTAAAGGGAGAGAAAAATAAGAACATGTGAATATATTAAAAGGGAGAAAAGAACATATTAAGGGTGAGAGAAATGAACTACTCTAAAGGTAGTTCCGTTCTCCTCGGATGAGAATCGGTAGCTATTATATTATAATAGTAGTAGCGGTGTTACTTTCTTCTTGAAAAGACACTAAGGAAACAGATACACTATGTATTATTTGTTACTCTTATCTGAATTTAATATCATATTACCTAAGATAGGGGGAGTAATATAATGAATATACAATGTTTTATGATGTTAAATCTATGTACTACATCTTTTCCTATGTTGAATAATATTTTGGTTTCTGATTCATATCCTCCTTGCTTATAATTTCTACTTGATTTTTTTGACTTTGATAAGCCAAATAAGGAGAGAAATAGAATGACCATATGATTGCTCTATTTTTATTGCTCTTAACCTTATGAAAAATTACCTAAGTCAGGGGGAGTAATTTAAGGAATGATTTCTGTTTATGCAAGCATACTTAACAAGCATACTTAACACTTGCTCTTGGAAAAGGGCTGATTTGATTTCAGATTATCAAATATAAGATTCCTATCATTCATTCCTCAAAGCACTTAAAGGCTAACAAATGTTCAATTAATATTTGGCATGCTCAAAGGCAAAAAGGGGGAGATTGTTGGATATAGGGGGAGCTGGAAGAATCAAGTCAAGGATGAAGTTTGTGCCTTAGAAGAAAGATTTTAGCTTTTCACATGCCAAGGCATTTGTAATTTGTTAAGTGGTTAAGAGGCTTATCTTATGATCCTTGCATTCCATAAACATGATCATTAACATGCGTACAAGATTTTATTAAGGCATAAAGATTTTCATGTTTACATAAAAAAAATTGATTTCTCATGGTTAAGTTTTGGAAAACTCATTTTAGCACTGATTTAATCTATTACCAACATTGGTAATCTATTACTTAAGCCATGAAGAACATAGTAATCAATTACAGGAAAATGGTAATCGATTACACAGTGTAAAAACTCAAAAAAACAAGTCTGACTGCTTTAATCGATTATCATACTATGTAATTGATTACATAAGCTTAAGGTTGAATCCACTCTGACTGCTTTAATTGATTATTGTACTATGTAACCGGTTATATAAGTTTAAAGTTGAATCTGCTATGATTGCTTTAATCGATTACATATAGATTTAATCGATTAAATTGCTCTAATACGTTTTCCAGAAAGAGCTTAGAACACTTTAATCAATTATTTTGTGTATTAATCGATTACATTAGTTAAAATAATCGATTATATTAACGATTTAATCGATTACATTGAGCTTACTCTTTTTTCTATAAAAAGCTATTAGGTTTGTGATATCGATATATATCTCAGAACGTGAGAAAATATACATCTTGCTTTTACAAAGTACTTATTCACCACAAAAGCTCTAAAAGCCTGAGAAAAGATTTTCTCTACATCTTGATTCAAAACTTTGTTTTCATACATCTAAGATCATGTTGTTTTGAACAAAGACTAAACAAGAGGTTTCAAGAAAGCTGTGTTCTGCAAAGCATTCTTTCAAACTTTGATTGGTAAAATACATCTCATTCATAAACTGATGATCATGAGGTCATATCTTTCTTGAACTCTTAACTGTGATTTGTTTTGTCTGTTTTTAGTTCTTGTATTTTCTAAGATAAAAAAGGTTCTTTAAAATTTTTTTCTGAAGTAGTGTTCTTTGGAGGATAGATCAAAGTGGTGTCTTCTGGTTCTTGGTGTTTAGAAGTCTATAGGTTTTATATTTTGTTTTTTTTATCTAGGTTTGATAAAGGAAATCAGTTGTAAAACCTTGTAAAGAACAGAATTTGATTTAGTGAAACTCTAACCAAGGTTTGGTTGGAAGAAACTAGATGTAACTTCTCTTTTGAAAGGTGAACCAGTATAAATTGTTGTCTCTTGATTCTAATATGGTTATCTTTCATTACTTGTTCTTGGGTGATCAAATCATAATCAACAAGAAGTGTTTCTGACATTACATGCAGTCCAAAGTGTATCTTGATTGAGAGAAAATTTTTGATTTTGATAAAGGGTGATTGAGTGATATGATCCATTTTTAATTCCGCTGCTAGTTTGTTTTTCAAAGAAATTTTTAACTCTGTTATAAACCAATTCACCCCCTCTTGGTTAATTGTGTGTGTACATCATTGTTTTCAGGTTATGTCATGTATGTTGGGTTTTTTCCTCTATCATTTTCTTTGTTTGACACCACTATGGTGGAGGAAAAACTTTTGGACGTGGGGGAGAGAAGAGGTTATCCTTCTTTGTCCATAACAGAATGTAAAATCTCCCAAAAAGATCATTTCTCTCTCCTCTCTCATTCCCTAAATATCCTCATACACCTTTGGAAATTCTGTGACCCTACTTGCCACCTCAATTCCTTTATTCTCACCCCTATTCCACCTAGTATAAACCCTCGAGAGTTTGGGCTTCTTACTAGGATCTAAACCCATACCCCTGGGCTTATCAATACTGACCTCTTCAATTGGAGACTTTTCCTCAAGTCTCAAATCAGGAAATTGACTGTAAATGTTAAATTCATCCTTCCGTGTTGCTTCCTCCAAACCTTGACCTTGCCAATGGACCAACGCCTGATTAATCACCTCCCCATCCTTGTGAACACTCCTCCTAGCCAACATAACTTCAAGATTCACACTTACAGAGTCATCATTGCTCATGCTCAATGGGAGGGAATCCTCTACAGAGTAATTACTCATGACTTTCTTTAAAAATGACACAAGAAACACTAGATGGATCTTGGTTGTGTCGGGAAGCTGCAACTGGTAAACAACCTCACCTACTTGCTCCAGCACCTTGAAAGGACCCTAATACCAAGGAGCAAGTTTACGATTGATGCAAGCTCCTAAAGTAAGCTGACCATAGTGTCGAAGCTTCAAAAAAGCTCGTTCCTCTAACTCAAATTTCTTCTCAGTTCTCTTCTTATCAGCTTGGGCCTCCATCCAACTTTGAGCACCAGCTAACTGATATTTTAATTGAGTGAAGGCTTCATCATGATCCTGCAACACATGCCGCACACCTTTCATTCAATCATCCAGGCAAGAAACAACAAATCACTATGGGTTTCCTACAATAAACTACTTCAAAAGGAGTCTTTTCTATGGAGGTGTGGAAATTGGTGTTATACCAATACCTAGACCATGATAAGTAGTGTCCCAATGCTTAGGTAGATCTTCAATAAAACACCTAAGGAAGATATCCTAGAGTGGTTTACTACCTCGGTTTGGCATCAGTTTGGGGATAGTACGTTGTAGTCATCTTAAGAAATGTTCCTTGGAGCTTGAGGGGAATGAAGGTAGGAACTCCATGTAAGCCAACAACTTCCCTGGTGAAGATTTCAGTCAACGACCTCGTTGAGTAGGGATGCTTAAGGGAAATGAAATGGTTTTACTTCGATAACAACGACCAAAATGGCCTGATAGACTTTTTATTTCAAGAGTCCTGTGATAAAATCCATGGAAATTCTCCCAACTTTGTTCAGGAATGTTCAAGGGTTGGAGGAGCCCTCCTGGTGCTACAACCAAGTACTTCTAACGTTGACAAGTGTCACAACCCATCACATATTATTGTACTATTCTTTTCATACCAAACTAGAACAAATAGGTAGTCAATCTTCTATAAGTTTGATAATAGCCCAAATGACCTCCTTAGTACCTTTTCATGGAATTCCTTAAGTATTTGGGGGTATCCAAGTAGAAGTAGAAGACAACACGAGTTTGCCCTCATAAGACGATGCACCTTGTTTGTAGGAGAAACCCGATTTATACTCATTCCCTTGCTTCAAGTCTTCAATAATGGTTAGCAATTTGGCATCTTGATGGACCTCGTCCAGTACTGCCTGGAGGCCCTTCCAATTATGATAATGGATCATTGTATGGAATTCAACCTCCTCATACATACGCGATAAAACATCTGGTCCCTTATTCTCAAGCTTTGATTTATATTCGATATTAAATCAATATCTTAGTAATTTAGCAGCGAATTTTGTTGGTCTGTGGTTGTGACACGCTGCAAGAGTAATTGCTTGAGACTTTTTTGATCAATGCGACAATAAACTTTTTGCCCAATAAAATAAGATCTCCAATGTTGGATTGCCAGTGCTACCGCTATTAATTCCTTCTCATAGGCTTTATCCAAATTTCTGTCACCCAACGCCTTGATAAAGTAAGTTACGGGTTTACCATTCTGAATCAAAATGGTGCCTATGACATCACTCTCGATCACAAATTCTTCCTCAAAATTTGGTAATGCTAAAACATGAGCAGTTGTAAGTTGCAGCTAGAGCCAATCAAAAGTTGTTTGTGCCTTTGGATTCAACTAAAATGCATCATTCTTTGTAAACTTATTGAGAGGTTTAGATTGTTTCCCATAATCCTTGATAAACTTCCTGTAGTAATCGGTCAAGCCCAAGAACCCCCGAACTCCCTTCACATTTCGAGGGACTGGCCAATCTTGAATGCTCTAGACTATCTTGGGATCAACCGAGACCCCGTGTTGAGAGATGATGTGTCTCAAATATTCCACCTCCCCTTGTGCGAACAAATATTTCTTGTTCGCTACCAACTGATGCTACTGTAACAACGTAAGGCCTTCCTCTAAATGCTTTATGTGATTCTCCCAACAAGTGTTGTATATGAGTATATTATCAAAGAACACTAGGACTGCCCTTTTCAACATTGCACAAAAAACATCATTCATCAAGGATTGCAAAGTGGAGGGAGCATTCATCAAAACATGCTTTTTGTAATGCTCCAAAACCTAGAAGTAAACGGGGGGTCTGTATCAGAAATCAAGGTGGAAGGTACACCATGCAATCTAACTATTTCTTGTATATACAATTGAGCTAATCTCTCTAATGGATAAGAAATCTTAATAGGTATAAAATGAGCTAACTTAGTAAGTCTATCTACAATGACACAAATTGAGTAGTGACCAGAGAAAGTTCTTGGTAAGCCTACCACAAAATCCATAGATATGTTTTCCCACTTCCATTGAGGAATTTCTAGAGGTTGCAAAGTGCCAGAAGGTTTCTGATGTTCTATTTTTACCTTTTGACACTCTAAACATTTTCCTACAAACTCTGCGATGTCCTTTTTCATGCCAAGCCACCAAAACATTTTTTTTCAAATCTTGATTCATCTTAGTAACTCTAGGATGCATTGTGAAATTACTTTTATGAGAGATTACTTTTTGAAAACATTTTCCTACAAATTGTGCCTTCTTTTCACCTAATTGCTTTTTCAAGAATATAGAACATTCAGATTTAATGTGGCCAGGCTTACCACATTCAAAGCAGGTGAAGTTTGTGTTGTTGTTGTTGTCATTTCTTTTGTTGAACTTTGAGGACTTCTTGTTCTTTTTGTTCTTCACGAACTTGCTAAATCTTTTGACTATTAGGTTCAAGTTTTCATCATATTCATCTTCACTTAGGTCTTTTTCTTTTTCCACAGTAGAGGATGCAACTTTCACTTGATTCCTTGATTACTGTCACTTTTGATTGCCATGGTCTTGTTAGACACTTCAAGATTTTGATGTTTAACTCTTCAGTATCAAATATCTTCCCAAGACCAAGAAGGTGGTTCACAATGTGAGTGAATCTTGTTTGGAGTTGAGATATGTTATCTGGGGTATTCATCTTGAACATTTCATACTCATGAATCAATACATGCTTCCTTGATCTTCTGACTTCATCAGTCCCTTCATGAGTGACTTCCAACATCTCTCACATCTTCTTTGCACATTTAAACCTAAATGTTCTAAAGAATTCATTAGAAGAAAGTGCAGAAGTAATCATGTTCTTAGCTTTAAAATCATATTGAGCAAATCTTTTTGTAGCATCTATCATCTCATCCCATTCTTTAGGAATCATATTATTACCAATAGTTTTCATAGGAACCAAAGGACATTTTTCTATTGCATTCCAAGCACCTGCGTCATTTGATTGAATGAAAATCTGCATTATGTTTTTCCAAAAACTGAAATATTCTCCTTCAAACATTGGAGGACGATTGAGGGAGACACCCTCCTTGAAGGTAATTTGTGTGGTATTCATTTTCTTTTAAAGAAAGATAGTGATCTTGAATAACACTCAAGAACCTGCTCTGATACCAATTAAAAACAATATGAATACACACAATAACCAAGAGGGGGTGAATTGGTTAAAACAGAGTCTTTAAAAAATCAGAGTTATCGGATCTTTATCACAATTAAAACAAGAATGATTCAATCAATCAAACCACTTATCCCAAGAAAACAATAACAAAAACTTCACTTGTTGAGTAATAAAGAATTCACCAAGAATCACAGAATAAGATAGCAACAAAAGATTAAAAGAAAGTAATCAACATTATAAGAAATTATACCGTTTCACCTTTCAACAAGAGAACCTACATCCAGTTTCTTCTAACCAAATCTTGGCTAGAGTTCCACTATATCAAAATCTGTCCTTACAAGCTTACAAAAGATCACCCTTTATCAACCCTAGATAAAGATATGAAATCTAAAATCCTATTAGACTTCTAATGATCAAGATATAGAGAACCCTACTCTGTTATTCCTTCTAGAGAACCCTACTCTAGAAAAACTTTAAAGAACCTCTTTGAAATAGTTATAAACAACCAAAAATACTAAAACGAATTCACAAGTAAAGTTGATGGAGAGAGACAACCTGATGACCCAATGAATATGAATGAATATGATTTACCAATCAGAGTTGAAATGAAAAACAAGTTTCAGAACTTCCTCTCCAAAAGCTTCTTTGAATACACCATGAATATGATTTACCAATCAGAGTTGAAATGAAAAACAAGTTTCATATCTTGCCCAAGAAATCTTTCAATACACCATGAAGATTTGAACATGTGGGACAAGAACTTTAGAACTCAAAATATCCTTTCTCACTTTCAAAAGGCTTATGAAAACTTTGAATAATTTCATAGAGTAATGTGTTGTGAGTTTCAAAAAACCCACCAACTATTTATAACAAACTTTTGTAACCGAATGTAATCAATTAAATCATCCAAGTATTCGATTAAAACTTCAAATGTAATCAATTCAAAACAAATTTAATCGACTAAAAAGTTTTTCAATTGTCTGGAAAGGATATATGAACAAAGTAATCGATTATTTCGACCTGTAATCGATTACTACATGGATACTTCTTTTTATAAATGAACTAAGTAATCAATTACGGATAAGTGGTAATCGATTATCATAGTCAAGTCATGTTTTGTGTTTATATTGAGTAATCGATTACTGAATGCTGGTAATCAATTAAAATGTTCTTCAAGGCTTAAGTAATAGATTACCAATATGTGGTAATCGATTAACACAGTTCAAAAAGGTTTTTCCAAAAACTTGAAACCATGAGAACTTTTACTTTGATGCAAGCATGAAATCTTAACCTTTTCAAAAATCATATGCGTTTGTAAAATCATGAATGCAAGTAGATGAATGATGTTTATGCATGCAATGGATCATAGGATGATTCTCTCATACATCAATCAATTACAAATGCATTCAATTGAATGATATGTTAAAAGCTAAAAGGCTCATTCAGCTTCAGCATATATCTTGATCCTTCTTCATGCCCCCTACATCTAACACCTTGTACTCCTCAATCTTCTCAGACGACATGTACAAATGGTCTCCTCGATCCTCTATAACTTCAATTGGGCGTACTAACTCCACGTTATATTTGAGAACATTTCCCCATCCATCGTACTCACCAACGAAGTTCATAGGAATTCCAACTGATGACAAGGCTCTTCCAGCCCAAGATACATGCGAAAGTTCTCATAACAACTAAGCTTAGAGTAAAATGTAAATCTCCGTGAGGTATAGCAAGTTAACATGTAGTCTATGATAATGGGCACTGCATCAAATTTATTTATTGGCACTAAGTGGACCGAGTATGGAAGGTGTCGCACGCAGTCTGTGTTACGACACACGACTATACTTGTTCTCTCTACAAGCTACGCCAAGCCCATAGATGCCTTGGTGTCCTCGGCATTGTCAATACCTAAAAGTTGTTGGTTGTAGGGGTGAGTCCTGCACTCCTCAAATTCCACAAATAAAACAATAATCAAACAAGGAACATGCACAATGTAATTAATCACTACATGTGGTTTTTCTAAGCAATCAACACTCACCAAATCCTAAGCGCGTTACTAACAAACTTGTCACTTATAAGGGGCCAAGCTCTGCCACCAATCCTCCTAGGTCTTGATGGTCTTACACAATCATGTGGATTAAAGTTGGGAGTGATCACCATATACGAATCCAACGTACACTAACCCCAAGCTCCCAACTCAAAAAGCACAGTCTCAAAGCTCATCAACAGCAGAAAAGTGAGGCCTGCGAGTTACCTGTGCCAAATGAGTGCACCAAATGATGGATAGTTATCACTCACTAATTCTCGAGGTTTTTTGAACCTTTTCGCCCACTATACCCAGTGTGTCTTTGTCCATCATCTATTTTCTCAATGTAATCTCACCTTCTCACAAAAGAAATAGAACCATCAATTCCTTTCTCTCTATCGAATCCTCTTGACTTTTGCCACTACATCGTGTGCGTAGCCCTTGTGCCATGTGCATCAACAAATGTGTACATTCAAACAAACAAGAAAGAGAGACGGGGCTTAGGCCAACGTACTACTCTCAGGAAACCAATGTTGGTCCCTTAAACGGTAGAAACCACTGGTCACACAAAACAGTTGGACAACGTAACAACTGTAGTTATAATATCTAACAAATAGATAAAGTAATTTGCTAAGGGTCGGACACCCTCGGACCCAAACCAAAGTGCGTACAGATGAAACAAGCAGTATACATACATACACACATACACACACACACATATATATACACATACACACACACACACATACATTTATATATATATATATAGTACTATAAAAATTTGCACACCATAGATATAGTTTTCTGAAGTTTACACTTTGTCGGTCTTACTATTCCACAACAACAATAATAAATATATGTTCATGCATCTCAATAAATCTTTCAACAGAAAATCACCACAATTCCAGAGCATGCATTAGTCATCAGATTTTGCAGTTTATCTCAATAATAATATAACAAATAATTCAACAGTTCAAAATAAATAATTCTAAGGTAACTTTATCCAGAGGCACAAATTCCTATGTTAAGTTGTCTATTGTCTAAAATTACCATACCGCTCAGTTCTTACAAAAATTCGCTCCTAAACTTGTTTTAAATGTTCTAGGTGCTCTGGGAATTTTTTTTCACTAGTTTTATATGCTACCATACACTTTCACACTAAACAAACTCATTTTTGAGGTCAAAACTTTAAGAAAAATAGTCGATACAACTATACCAGTCAGTTCATTTCGTGACAGATTTTATCTGATAAAATATCGTAAACTTGTTTTATTCATAACTTTTGCTAGAAAACTTTGATTTGAATTAAATTTAAGGCTAACCCTAATTTTTAACACCCAAAGAACTTATTGTTAACCTTGAAACTTCAAGAAAACAACATATTACACATTTTTAGTTATGGCAGCAGATACGAATTTTTTTTAACATCAATAAAACATGAAATAAAGCGTAGCTTCCAAATATAACAATGATAGGGTTCAAAAGGTGGAAAGACCCCCCTTATCTTGAATGAAGCTTCCACGAAATGCTCAAAGGAACAAGGATTTAAGATCTTGAAGTCTCAAGCTTCAAAGGATGAAAAACAAATTTTGGAACAAAAAATAAGAGCTTTGCACGAAAGTGATTGAGAAATAAGAAGAAAATAGTGGTTTAAAAGCTTCTTACCAAAGCTGAGAGAGAAAAAGTCTCAAAAACACGGAGCTTGGAAGAAGAATAAAATGGTGATCTCTCCTCCATTGAAGAACGCGTGCAAGAGGTTGAAGATATTGGTTCCAAGTTTTGATTTTTGAGAGAAAAGGATAAGATTTTGCCTAAGGCTAGTGATAAGCTCAAGTTGACAAGCATGAATGACCATTCGATATCCATGGTTGACGTTCAAAAGGATGCTATAAGATTTTTTAGTTGTAATTTTTGTCAAGGTGTAACAGACATAATACATCTCATCTTTAAGCAACAATTCATCCAATTCCTCCTCCACTTTTGTAATATTTTCTACCACCATTTTTGTTTGAAGCAACTTGGCTAGCTCATCCAACCTCATTTTCTTGATATTAATTTATTTTTGAATGCTATAAAGTTTTCTATTTCCCCATTCCTCTAGGTTCTAGCCCACCCTCACCAGATTAGCACCCACATTGGCACCTTTGATCCATGAGGATTCCACAATATTATCACACTTCTCTTCTCCCAGCCAAAGCCTCTCAAACCTATATAATTTATCCTATTTCTTTTTCCGACTATCAAAGGAAATTAAAATTGGAGAGTGATCTGAGCAATATTAAGCTAAGTGATCCACCTGAATGTAACCCTACCAATTCATCCATTGATCATATGCCACTGCATGGTCAAGCCTCTCCTTGATAGAGAAAGGTTTTTCTTCAATTTGTTCATGTGAAAATATTCCCTATGTAGCATAAGTCCACCAAGCAACATTCATTTAGAACATCATTAAAACCCATCATATCATAGAGGTCCACCGGATTCCTACCCTCCTTCTCATCTTGGCTGAGAATCTCATTACGTCAGGCTCAGATGGGACCCCGACTATATTCTACCACTACAACTAGAATCTAGTTGGGCCAGATGTTAAGAGAATGGTCTTGAATGCTTTGAATGAAGGTGATGATTCATCCCCTTTAAACAAAACTTTTATTATCTTAATCCCTAAAGGTAAGAGACATTCATCTCCAGTTGAGTTTTGTCCCATCAGTCTATGTAATGTTATTTTTAAAATCATCACTAAGACTATGTCGAATAAATTAAAACTTGTGTTGCCTGATTTAATCAGAGAGAATCAAAATGTTTTTGTACCTAATAGACTAATCACAAACAATGCACTTATGCTTTTGAGTGCTTTTATTTTATGCATGCTAAAAGGAGGGGAAAAGAGGGTGTTATGGGTTTGAAGCTTGATATGTCAAATGCGTATGATAGAGTTGAATGGGTGTTTCTAGAGCATATTTTAATGGCCATGGGCTTCCCCCTAGGGGTGGATTCTTTGACCATGAGATGTGTCACATCATTTTTTTTTGTTCTGCTTAACGAATCTCCTAATGATGACTTTACTCCTCAAAGAGGTATAATACAAGGGAGCATGTGACACCTTGATTGAATCACACCAGAATGAGAGGGATCCAAGGTTGTGCAAATATATGATTGTACAGTTGAGAATGACTTAAAGGGATTAATTGGTATTACCTATATCAATTATATACATATAGTTTTTGGTAGCATGTCTCTTAAGAAATCTAAAGTTAAGCGTGTTTAGCTTAGAGTAGTTATGAAATGGGTGACCTTCTGAGAAGTTTCTGAAAAAGAGTGTGAATGAGGACAAAGCACATTGAAAAGTGTCATGGTGGTTTGTGAGGATAGTCATTGATCCTAAAAGAAACCAAAGTAAACTATCGAGGTATCAGAAAAGGCTATTTGTGGAGGGTTTTGATTGGTGGAGGATTCTTACTAACGAGGAGTTAAGCGAGGTGTCAACATATGAAGTGTCATAGAGTGTGAGCTACTGATAAATTGACAATTAGGGATGTTACATATTCCCTTTCCCCCTACCTTTTTATATTGTGTGTTGAAGCTTTATCACCAATGTTGAATCATGCAATGGCTCAGGTTTCTTTCCATGGTTTGAAAGTTTTCTCTTTTGCATAATCAATTTCTCATCTGTTTTTGAAGATGACAGCATTATTTTCACAAGAGCAACTACAAAGGAGGCTTAGTCCCAGAATTCATAGCTTGTTAAGAAAAATTCATTGGCTCAGTTAGAGGAAGTTAAAAAATAAGGAGGGTGGATTGGGTTTCAGATTTGTCAATTCTTTCAAGTTGGCCTTATTGGCTAAACAGTGGTGGAGACTCTAATTCATCCAAATTCTACTATGGTTCGGGTATACAAAGCCAAATATACTTCCCAAACACATCGATGCTGGAGGCAAAAAAAAGGAAACAATGCAAGTTTCATGTGGTCCAGCATGTGCAAGGCCAAATGGATCATTGAGGAAGGTACCTATTGGAGGGTAGGTAGTGGCACAGAGATTAGAGTAAAAGGTCAGAACTAGGTCCCAAATATTCCAGGTGGTAAAATTTCAGACTTTGAGACAACGGGGATTGCGGATGATACAAAAGTGGCTGAGTTCATATTGGCCACATCTCATTCGTGAGACGTAGGGCTTTTGAGAAGTTTGTTTCCTAAGGACACACAGTGGAAAAAATTCTCACCTTTCCAATTAGAACCACAATGGCAGAGGATTTCTTGGTTTGGAAACATTTGACTGATGGCATGCACTCAGTCAAATCGGGGTACCAAATGGTGAATATGCGGACACTGGCTGAGGAAGGTCCGTTCAGCAACACATCGGAGCAATTATGAAGAAAAATTTGGAGAGTAACGAGTCCAAAATGTAACAATCTCATCTCGTGCAAAATATTCTACCAGTCAGAACAAACTTGCAGAGAAGGAGAGTTGACATCGATCCTTTATGTCCCCCGTGTGGTTTGGAACCTGAATCTGTAATGCATGCACTTGTGGAATGTAATCACGTTATTCCAATCTGGTTTGCTTCATCCGTTGGAATTCGTATTTCCCTTGGATAGTATGAATGCTTTGAGGATTGGCTGTCAGTATTACTGGATCACAATGACAAAGATCTTGAGACACTGGTGTTTTCCTTGACAAGGGCTATATGGTGGCGCATGAACAAATGTTGTTTTCAAAAGAAAATTCACGATGTATCTCAGGTTTTGTAGAAGGCATATGCTCAGTTTCCATTGGCAGCTCAGAAAAATGATGTCAATCTGGAGAATCAGCTCAATAACTATAGATGGTGTGCTCCTATAGCTAGCGGTACAAAAGCGAATTTTGATGCCTCAGTTCGCTAGAATGAAGGTTTGTGCATGGGAGTCGTTTTCAGGAATGAGAATGGTGAGGTATTAGCAGCAGCGTCCAAGTTCGTTAAGGGATCAGGACACCCTTCAGAAGTGGAAACATTGGCTTTCCGATGGGCCATAATGACAGCAAATGACTTATGCCTGCTGAATGTCTCTTATGAAATTGATTGCCAAGCTCTGATCAATCATTGGAAACAAGGAAGTAAGTGTGGCAGAAGCATGCTCCATGGAATTTTAGACGACTGCCACAATCTCCTGCGCAATGCACCTTTAGCATCTCTCACATTCACAAAGAGAGATAGCAACTGAGTTGCTCATGCTTTGGCCTCCATGACCTTTCAAGGGAATGAATTGTATTGGTTTGAGGAGTTTCCTCTTGCTATTGAACCTCTTGTTTCTTTTGATGTACCGCATCTTTCTGTTTTATGCTAATACAAGTACCCAGTTGTAAGGACCCTCCCTGTGGCGCGGGTGGCGCCAGGTCCCGCGCTGATGGCGCGGGAACACAGCAGAAGAAAACCCTGTGAAGGGTGCGGCGCGGACAGCGCCAGAGTTGGCGCGGATAGCGCCAGACTCACTGGAAGGTGGCGCCAGGGGCGCCAGGCTCGCGCTGGTAGCGCGAGGTCCTTTGGAGGTCCACGCTTGGAGCGCCAGAGTTGGCGCTGGGAGCGCCAACTGGGTTTGGAGTGTGGCACGGATCGCGCGGGGTGTGGCGCGGGTCGCGCCACAGGTTCTGCCAGGTCACGCTGATAGCGTGGGAGTGGCGCTGGTGGCGCCATAGCGTCTGCAAGCTGGCGCGGATCGCGCGGGAAGGTCGGCAGAGCTTTAATAAGAAGGAGGGTCGCGTTTTGGAGGAGAAGAAAATGGTTTTCTTCTGCCTCAGAGCTCCAGCAGCCATGGGAGAGCTCCCCAAGCTCCCATGACCTTGTTCTGTGACCCTAAACCCTTCCCACACCTGTTCTGTCACCTAGAAACCGA
>PYAF01000984.1:2921-50066 GCA_007407185.1 Glycine tomentella | reverse complement strand
TTTTTTTTCTTTTTCTTTCTTTTTTTTCTTTCTAAATCTCCAAAATTAAAGATAAAATTATATGTTTTGTTGATTTTTTATTTCGTCCATTCTATTTTGTTGATAAAATCATCGTCCATTCTACTTTTTTTTCTTCTTGATTTTGTTGCCAAATTTTCTATTTTGAGTCAAGTTTCTGTCTTGCATTTGACATTCTTCATATCTTGCCTATCTCTTGCGCTTAGATAAGCCTAGTAACTATTGCTCTATGTGCAGCAATAATTGATATTGATGGAATTTGGCTCTGATTACCCAAAAGGCCAAGTATTTAATCTGTAGCAGTCAAGAAAATTAGCAAGAGGAAAGAAATGTGAGGATATCTAAAGCCCAGCCAAAGTGGACTATCTTCTGATTACAAATCAAGGCAATTAGAAAAAAAGCTTCTTATATTGATAAAATGGGAGTGTCTTCAGAAGGTAGTCAATCTGATATTTCTATTATTAACTCATGGCAGTGCTTTTCAAGATTTACTTCTCAGTCAGTTTTTTAGTGGTTGGATTTTTTAGTACATCGTAGCTACATGCTTTTAACAGCGTTGATTTATCATTCATGCTTAATTGAAAAATTTTGCTATAAAGAAATACAATAGTTCTTAATTAATAATGTTGTAGTTCATTTGTTTACTTTGGTGAAGGTTAATATGGATGTCGATCCATTAGATTATATTGACTTCAGTGACGATGGTTTGTCGAATGAAATGGAACATGATGAAATGGGAGACGACATACTTGATGAAATAGAAGAAGACTTACCTAATAATATGTTGAATGCAATTCCGTTATCACCGACAAAGAATAATGATGTTTTGATTGAGGTTGGAATGACATTTCCTGAACAAAATGATATAGTAGACTTGTATACAACATTTGGTAGGGCAAAAGGTTTCGGAATTCAGAAAAGAACATCAAAGAATAACTATGTGATTCTAACATGTGTTAGAGAGGGTTATCGACAAGGGAAAAAACATGTGACACAAAATCAAGACAGACATCAACATCATGTATAGGGTGTCAAGCTTGTCTCAAGGCTTCTAAAAGTAAAAAGACAAAAATGTGGAAAATTACATATTTCTACAACAACCATAACCATGAGATGGTTAGTCCGAAAAGTGTTCCATATTTGAGATCACATAGACAAATGTCCGATGCTGCAAAATGTTTGCTAGAAGATTTCAATAAGGCTGGTTTGCCTACTGGAAAGGTGGCCACCATCTTTAAAAGCCATGATTTAGGATTTGATAGTCGAGATTGTTATAATCATATGAAAAAATGAGAAAAAGAATATATGATGTTGGGGATGCACAATCTGTCCTACTTTATTGTATTCAGCAACAATCATTGAATCTGGATTTCATTTATTCTATAAAGTTTGATGATGACGATCGGATGGAAAGTTTTTTTTGGATTGATGCAAGATCCAGACACGCCTATGAGCTTTTTGGGGATGTCATCACGTTTGACACAACATATAGGACTAATAAGTATTCCATGCCATTTGGACCATTTGTTGGTGTAAATAATCATTTGCAGTCCCTCTTATTCGGATGTGCTTTATTACAAGATGAAACCGAGGATACTTTTGTATGGCTTTTTGAGGAATGGCTTCGAGCAATGAATGGGAAACATCCAGTTGCCATAATTACTGACCAGGTATGATCAATTTATTGTATTTTATTGTAATGTTTTGTATATCATCTCAAATATGGCTATTTATTAGTGACTGCGTACTTACTTATGTTATTTTGTCTTCAAGGACTTGGCGATTAGCAATGCAGTCAACAAAGTTTTCCCAAACACCAAACACCGATTTTGTTTGTGGCATATAATGAGAAAATTTCCAGAGAAGTTGTCCCATCTCTACCATGAGCACGCGTCATTTAAGAAGCATCTCAATGACTGTATTTGGAACTCCAAGAGTACTCAAGATTTTGAAGATAGATGGCAGAGTCTTCTTCTTCAGTATGGTCTTACTGAAAATGAGTGGTTAAATGTACTTTATACAATTAGATTCTCTTGGGTACCAATATTTAACTGTTCCACTTTCTTTGCTGGTATGAACACTACTCAACGTAGCGAAAGTATAAATTCATTCTTTGATGGTTTTGTTACATCTAGCACAACTTTAAGGGAATTTGTGGAGAAATATAATCAAGCAGTAGATGCTCGCTTCGAGTCATTCAAAAAAGAAGACTTTGAATCTAGGCACAAAGAAAGACTTTTGACATTTAATATGCCATTGGAGGAGCATGCTGCTAAAGTATATACCCGTGCAATTTTTTTAAAGTTTTGCGATCAAATTTCTCTTAGTCTACGATTTTCTAAGGAGAAACTTGGAAATGATTGTGAGTGGATTATTTACCGAGTTTTTAATAGGAAAGACATAAAAGATTTTGCAACAGTTGAGATGAAATTGGAAAACAAAGAAGCTAGGTGTTCTTGCCATTATTTTGAGTTCATGGGAATCTTATGTCGGCATGTTCTTGCTATTTTTTTATTGAAAATGTTGAGGAGATTCCTGAACACTTCATTTTGCAGCGTTGGAGCAAGGAAGGAAATGTGATACCAAGCCTAGAGAGGGACAAATGTACCTCAAATGGAGATAGGCTTCTTCGCAGCTTTCACTTACGCTCCAGATATTCCAAACTTGATGACCTTGCATATAAGTCAGATGAAGCATTTAGATTAATTTTTGATGGTATTGATTCTCTATGTAAAGTTGTAGAACAAGTTCCAGTATATGAAGAGAGTAGTGCTCTTAGGGATTCTAATTTACAACTGTTGGTTCTCATCATGAAGAGCCTTTTACAATGAACTTGAAGGATCCAAATATTTCGCAAACGAAAGGGCGAAAAAGGGACTCACAAAGCACTTCACAAGGACGCAGGATTCGTAGCGGGATCGAAGAAGCGTCAAAGCATACTAATATTTGTGGCATTTGCAAGAAGCGAGGACATAATAAACGCATATGCAAAGAAATAAGTCTAGATTAATTTTAGTTTCAATTATGTTACGTGTTTATTGATTATTTTAAAGTCATTCTTCTTTTGGTTCAAATTTAGATAATAAGTATTTATTTTTTAAAATTCTATTTTTTTTCTTTTAATGGTTATTCTGTTGGAGTATTAACTTTTATGCTAGAGAATGTATAGATGCATAACATTCAATGTTGAGTTATCTTCATTCCTTTTTTGCTTTTTTAATTCTAGAAAATTGAGATATTTTAAGTGCAATGAAAGCCAGGCCTATCTTATTCTTTACTTGATGGCACTTACTGCAAACAAAGTTTCAAATAGTCCTTTTGTGACTAACATGATCGTACCACGTGATTTGTAAAAAGTTTTAACTCAAGTTTCATGATGAATAGCCATGTTGTTCGCATAAATAGACTGAAGTAACCTGAGTCACAATTGCATATCTAACAACTCTTTCTTGATTCATAAAAAGTTACTTAATGTAATCTTACATAGAAGCAGTATGTGAATTCTAGCATTAATATTACAAAAAAAAAAAAAAAGATAAGAAAGACAAGAATTTTTACAATCACACTATGCTTTCAGGATTTGATTACATTAATGTTGCATGTCACTACCAAGATTCTTCTTAGATTAGCATCATAAAGAGAAGCCATCATAAATGCTTGTACAAAAATATCTGCAAATTCATCTGAAGCATTGAACCTTCCATTACTGCAAAAATATCTGCAAATTCATCTGAAGCATTGAACCTTCCATTACTGCAGGATAACTCTGATTCACTTCGCTCATTTTAATGGTCTTGGGTTTTATGCAAACCTCTTTGTATCAATTTCTGACCACAAAATTATTTTGGCAATGTAGCATAGACAAAAACTTATGACCACAAAGCAACGTGTAATACACATATAAGAGTAAATCTTTTCTACCTTATTTTTCAGTTCAATGATTTTTGTAACTTTTTAATCAATCTGACGCCTTTCAGTTGCAACCGTAGCCTCTCTGTTCTGTATTTGAGTAGAAAAAGTCTGCATTTTAGGAACTTGATAATTCTGAGCCAAGTAAACTCCACACATTGTCCCTTCTATGAAAGAGAAGCAACTCCTGATTATACCCATAGATGCTCAACTGCTTGCTATGAATTTGTGCTATTGAGAAACCACTTTAGCAAGAATCACTGTCAAAAATAAGCAAACCAGCATTTAGTTAAAATCATATGAGAAGTAATTTTAGAGTTTGTGCATTTGGCCATTGATTGGGAAAAAGTTTCACTGGCATATATTAAAGGGCATCACTCACATCAGTGATGAAGTATTATCGAAATTGATAGTGTATGGATGCAAAAATGGTAATCTTAACCTATATGCTAATCTTAAGGGTTGCTTGGCAAACACTGTCAGAAATAAGCAAACCAGCATTTAGTTAAAATCATATGAGAAGTAATTTTAGAGTTTGTGCATTTGGCCATTGATTGGGAAAAAGTTTCACCGGCATATATTAAAGGGCATCACTCACATCAGTGATGAAGTATTATCGAAATTGATAGTGTATGGATGCAAAAATGGTAATCTTAACCTATATGCTAATCTTAAGGGTTGCTTGGCAAACACTGTCAGAAATAAGCAAACCAGCATTTAGTTAAAATCATATGAGAAGTAATTTTAGAGTTTGTGCATTTGGCCATTGATTGGGAAAAAGTTTCACCGGCATATATTAAAGGGCATCACTCACATCAGTGATGAAGTATTATCGAAATTGATAGTGTATGGATGCAAAAATGGTAATCTTAACCTATATGCTTGGCAAATGAAAGAACTAGTCCAAAGCTGTTCAAATTAAAACTAGTTATATAAATCTATATATATTTGACCTTCTCTGTTTAAAACAAATTATTACTCATTTCTTTTGAATTAACCTTTATTTCAGAGATTAATTCAAATGTTAGTCATTTGTTATTTTGTCATGAACTTAAGAAGTGAATGGAATTATTAATCATAAAAAAAAAATATGCTGCTATTAAAATAACAAAAAAGACTTTTAGATTAATAAAAAATTATAAGAAATTTCTAGCAAACAACAACAAAGATATGATAAAAATCATAAAAACTTGAAGTCCATAGTTATTTATGATTCATTCACAAAAACAAAGTTGCTAATTGAGATGTCGATACCTCTCCCTCTTTCAATCGGTGGTTTTTTTTTTCTTCTTCCAGTGAAAAAAAGTAGAATGCATGATGATTTTATCAACAAAATAGAACGGACGAAATAAAAAATCAACAAAACATATAATTTTATCTTTAATTTTGGAGATTTAGAAATGCCGATACTCTTCCTCTTTCAATCGGTGGTTTTTTTTCCTTCTTCCAGTGAGACCCAAGGAAGAGTAAAAGTTGGAGATGACAAAACTGAGAGAGAAGGAAAAATAATTATTAACCATTGATTAAGAATTAATCTAACGGTGAGTAAAAAAGGTTGTAAAATGTTGTTACAATTTTTTGGTTGTACATATAACCCTCCTCTTTTTTTTTTTTTTTTACTGCAAGGCTCGAATCTTTGATGAATTTGAACCAAATACTTGTTGATAATTCAGACGAAATAGTAATAATGGATCTCTTGTAATAATACTCTGTCTTAATTATACTGCTCCTTTTGAGATGGGAGGTTGGAGCTTGAAAACTAGGAGGTTAGGGCCGCATAACTTTTTAAAAAAAAAAATCTTATTTTGATTTCCTGATTTCATTTTGAATTATAAACATGTTATGGTATTTTATTTTTACTTTATAGTTAAATATTTATAAAAAGAATAAAAAACTATAAATTAATTAAAATAAAAATAAAATAAAATAAAAATAATATTTTAGTAACTAAAATAAAAAATAGATTGGCTAAAAAACAGAATAGAAAGCATTCTTTTAAGAATTTAATATATTCATCGTATAAGTAAAACTTATATAATCATTTAATTGTAGTTAGATTGTGATGTATAGTACGTAAGACTTTACACTTATGTAATAATTATTTAAAAATCACATTTAAGATAACTTTTAATCGATCCATAATATAAAACTCTTTAAATTGGATGAAAATTAAACTCTTAAGACCAAAATAATAGTCCAAAACGAATCAGAATATTAAAAAAAAATTAATAGTCCAAAACAGAATTAGAATATCAAAAAATCGTCTTTGAATATTTACTTTTATTAACAAATTTGTCACCGCATAACTTTCTAAGATAGTTTTAATTCAATTGTCTTAGATTTAACGTCGTGGAATAGAAATTTGTTCTAATTCTCGCCTTTTCAATTCGCTTCGTATTCCCTTTCTCTCCCATCCCTATTTTATTTCTTTCCAAAATTTGAATCAAAAAATTGTCTAGGGCTCTCACTCCATTCCTCATTCTCCCAAATTTCTTCCGCAAACACCCTAATTCCCCATCAATCAACAAGTCCATCGCGAAGCATCAAAGTCAAAATGTCCATGGCATCCACGTTGCCATAGCGTTTGGCGTGGTAGTGGCCTTTGTTGTGAAACAATAGCGGCGTGTCTTTGGACTTGTCGGCCTGTATAGCACGATGTCACCTCTGTGGTCACCCATGGAAACCCTAAAACCCTATTCGTTTAGCGTATATACAGAGAGAAACATTAAGGTGGGAAACACTACTACAAAACTAGTATTCTACGACATACCATCTAAGACGGTTCCTCGAAAACCGTCTTAGAATATTAGGCGGTGGCAATTTTGTAAATAATAGGAGATGTACGATGACGGTTTTATAATAACCGTCTTAGAAGGTGTGTCTTCAAATACGGCTTTGTTAAAACTGTCTTAAAAATGTAGTATACAAAGACGGTTTTGTTATAACCGTCTTTAAAGGCAAGTATTTCGATTTTTAAAAAAAGATGTTTAAATAGCAATTTAGGTTTTCTGCTCTCATTCTCTTTTCTTCTCATCCCTCTCCCTCACTCTCTGCGAAGCCCTCCCTCAAAACGACAACCAAAAAAAAAACAACAATGACGTCCTGATGTGGCCACTGGCAGGCCTCGCGCTGGAGTACGCGGTCATCGCCGGCACCGAGTTCAAGCCCGACGGTGATGATCTCTTCATAATGGCATTTTCCATTCCAGCTTCCCCGAACCCGCCAACTTCTCCTTCCTCCAAACCCTCGGCCTCCGTTTCATCATGTCTGTCCAATCATCTCAATCACCCTCTTCTACCTTTTTTCTTATGTTGTTGTTGTTGTTAATGGTGTTATTGTTACCATTTGTGTTTGTGTTTGTGGTTGTGTTTGAATTTGCTGATGCTTTTTGAGTACCCAATTGATGAATTGTGAGTAAAGTCTTCATCTTTTCCTCGCATGTTGTTGCTTATTGAGTTTCATGATGATTATTTGATTGGGTGTTTTTTTTATAGATATTTGTGTCCCGAGCTGTATCCGGAGGCACTTGTTAGGAGAAATATATATATATATATATATATATATAAGTATGAAAACAATTATAGAATTATATCTTAGGAAATTACTTTGCTGTCAAATTAGGTTTTAATGAGTAACTACTTCACAGTATTTGCACAGGTTGATGTTATTGTTGGAATTTACTTGTCTAATAAAATAATATATGAAACCAAATTTAAGCACTGTGATTTAAATTTGATACTGAAGAAATAGAAATAGAAACCTTAAAGATGAGCTCTTGGAATATATTTGTGGCAATGCTCTATTTTATTATGTTTGACTTATCTTTACTTATTTATTAGCTGTTGATGTAGGGAGTTGCTTTACGTATGGGACTTCCTCATGGTTCCATAGGCATTATGGCTTGAATGGTGATGTGAATAGTGTGTTACTAATGGTTGATATCATCCTATATGGTTCTGCTCAAGAGGTGCAGGGTTTTCCTCCATTATTAATCAGAACATTAAATATTTCTTCTAGTTGATTCTTTCTAGAGATACAAATATTATGAATAATTTTTTCTTTGCATTCTGCTTGGGCATTTCAATTATTGCTGGTGTTTAGCTCATATGTATATCATTACATATTTCTTGTATTTTGCTATATGTGGATAAATTGAAATAAAACTTGGATAAAAAGAATGAATAGATTTGGTCCATTTGGACTTGTATCTTTTCATTTCAATATGATTTGCAATTACAAACTTTGGATGATTTGAAAAGTGGAACATAAAGAACATTGACTACTTTTTTCAAATTATTTTATTGGGTCCCTAAACCTGACCATATTAATAGTATTCCCACTATATGTGTGGGTATGTGTGCATTTGGATGCATGAAGAAACATTCATTATATGGATTCTTAAAATGTATGGTTATGTTTCAATTGTGAAATTGGTGAGAATGAATGTTGTATTCATCCTAGAAAAAGATACTAGATTTTATGTTCTTAAAATAATTGTGACTAGTTAATTTATCTGTATCTAGGAGTGACAATAGAGAGGGTTCTTTTAATATTGCATGCCCATGCCATATTTTCTATCCGATACAAATGAGTACTGTAAAGAAGTCTCCTGCTGGTAGTTTTGGGAAACAAGAAGACACAAATGGAAATGTTCCTGAGATATTGGCTTGTGAGAAACTATTAAATGATCAACCTAAACTACTTAAGCAATTTGCGATGGGTCTCCTCCCAGTTTTAATACAGGTTGACATTTTTACATTCATCAATTGCTTAAACTTTGCTTGATATATTTGTTAAATTGACCTGATAAATTGCTCCTTTGCTTCCTTATTTGTCTTGTTTGGTTAATTGATGGTATTGGATTGCTTTTGATATAGATATATAGTTTTAGTGTCAATGGTCCTTTTCAGCACAAATGCCTTTCTGCCATTGGAAAATTGTTGTATTTCAGCACAGCAGAGATGATCTAGTCTTTGTTGAGTGTGACAAGTATATCAAGGTATGTGGAAATTTAATTGGGTTGATATTGCTTAATACCCTCAATGATTTTATGGGTTTAGAAAATTTATGCATTGTTGCTTTGATCATATAGTTTCTTGGCTGGCGTCCTAGCATAGAAAGATCAACGTGTTTTGCTTCTTGCCTTGAAAATTGCTAAAGTAGGTATTACTGATGATCTTTTGCATTTGAAATTTTTTTGCATGAAGTTAAATGCTGGTGCTGATGAACAAAGGACTAATGGAAAGGGGAAATCTAAAACTTTTGGATTTGGTCTGGAAGAGTATTTAATTGAGATCATAGCTAACATGCTAAAGGAACTTGGCAAAGGAGATGGGGTATTGTTCTTCTCATTTCTTCATAAATGGAGCCACCTGTGTCTTTTGATACAGATGTATGATGAGTTCTGCCCCATCTTACTCAACCATTTTAAGTCAAGGGATTATACGAAGTTTGAGACATATGATGCAGCCTTGGATGAGTTCTATAGCAAAATTGAGAGCCAAAGATCTGAACAACAATAGAAAGCCAAAGAAAACTTAGCTTCTCTAGGATCAGGTTGGTGCTCTTGCCCTGTTGTCCAAACTAACAGACTTCTGGAAAGTCAGGTGAACCATGTTGCACACTATTGTTTCTGGAATACGTATTTCTCTTGCTAGACGGGGACAATAAAACAAGGATCTGTTTGGTTTCATAAAATGTTTTATGTTTTCATTTCTTATTTTCATTAATAACATGATAGGAATGAAAACAAAAAATGTGTTTTGAACCAAACAAGCTATAAATTCCCTATTCTGTTAATCTCTTCCAGATTCATTAGAGGGTGAATTTTAACCAGCTTGTACATTTCCTCTTGCTCTTATTTTTGAAAGGTCCATACTTCCATATCACACTACTTAATTCCAGAAATTATTGTCTAGTATGTCAAGAGTATGACATGCTTATGGCCATTTATGTCAATTTTTATGTGATACGTTAACAAAATTTAATTGTGTTGGGTGAAAATTGACTGAAACCATGAGGAAGTTGCTTCTGTTTTGCATTATGGCTCATCATTCAGGTTAGCTAGCTTGAGTACTTATAATTTCCACAATATTTATTTTTTAGTTTCTTAACTAATGTCCTAAGGGCATTAGTTAACAAGACCCATAAATTACAATCACTATATGACACACTGCAGGCTCAGATGAGCAAAGAGTTCCCAAGTCATCTCTCAAGTACAGCTTTTATGTCCTTAATAGGGAAATTCAAGCCACTGTCTTTGCCCTGTGTGTTGAGAAGGATTGGAGCCAATAATGGAGGTTGGGTTGAAGCATTAGGCTTTTAACTACAGCATATTCGTTATATATAGAATGCTTTTTTTGTTAGCTATACCAAACCTAAAATTGCTCCACTAGAAGAGAATGATGACCATAATGGAAAACCCTCTGATCCAAGCACTTCTGCTGATGCATCTTCAATTTTTGCATTTATGAACCAAGTTCCAGATGTTGTTAAGTAAGACTAAGCTGATGTGCTATTCATAAACTTGTTTTTTTTTTTTATTTTTTATATCAACATTAGTATATGAATTATGGAGCTGCAAATGAATTCTATATATTATACTATATATTATTTTTCTGGGCAGACTTGTGGACTCTAGAGATATTATGGAGCTGTAACTTAAGCAAGCAAATCAATTCAATTTTGAATTGCTGATTTGATTTCTCATTGTTGTTGTTGTTCTTCTTCTTATTATTATCATCATCATCATCATCATGATCATCATTATTATTATTATTTGGTGTAGGCCATTTGGATGAGTTGCTTCTGGCTAGTGCTTATTTGGCAACATCATTTGTCAATGCTACTCGTTTCAAAAATACTATTAAGTGAAAGAAACTAATTGGGTGTTAAATAGCTATTAGGTGTGGTGTCTGAATGTTATTACTCTATTTCTCTCTTTTTTAACTTTGAAATAGCTATGGGTGTTAAAAAATCATTTTTGTACTGCATAATTTATAGGCTAAATTGTAAGGGCCTTCTTCAACTATGGCTCATCCGTTAAAAATAAATAAATAAGAATACCCTCCTTGTGGTGATGAACTTCATCTCAATTTTTAGGGGGTTTGTTGCTAGATGTTATAAATTTCAACAGCCTGAAAGTATTATTGAAGCACTTCCACTAGTTCTTTGCCTTGTCCGCTTCTATGTCATGCCACTGCTTCTACCTCCCTGTTCATTTGAATTCCTAGAAATCACTCCCTAACCTCCCAGAAACATGTGCATAACATTAGTAGCTAACTAACTGACTAACATTCATTTCTTATCTATATTTACAAAACACCGTGCTTATTTCTTAATATAAGTAATCCCAATCAATCTAGTTTTTGTTTGGAAATTGTTCGAATGAATGATCCAATCTTTATCTCAGATTTTCATGTCAATAGAAATAGAAGAAGCGTTTTCTGTATTTTTTCTGATTGTATTTTCACAATTTTCTATAAAAAATTTAGTTTGTAGAGGTCCAAGCTGGGCTAGTGTCAATCTTGGCATCTTTATATGCATGCAGTGTTCTGGAATACATAGAAGTCTTGGGTTACACACATATCAAAGGTAATGTTATGTTTCTTGGTATTGTAAAAGTGATTGATGTATGTGGGTCTCTTATAGTGTTTTATTTAAAAAGGTTTTAGTTTCATCTGTCTGTTTTTTATCTGTTTACATTTCTGTTTGTTGTTTACTATTCTATCTCTTTTTGTTGTTGTTTCTATTATTGTGTTGCAGTATTTTCTATTTTTACATTAAGAAATTATAAAAAAAATAGAATTTAGGCACTTTTTCATGTTTTTCATAGGATTTTTAACTTGTATAAATTGTGAGAAATATTCAAATTTTGGTTAGATTGAGAGGTTTCATGCTTGATGTGAATCTCATTGTTGCATTTGTTGAAGTGATAAGTAAGCTTGAGAAATAGAATTCAAGATGGATCATGTGTGATAGAATTATGCCTTGTGAGTTTTTGAGCCGTTGTGGATATGTTCTTTCATGTGTGATTTCACCCTTGTGCTAGATTACTCTACGTTTTGCCTTGCCTCTTTCGACATTCCTTGTTGCACATGCTTTGATTGAGATGATTTAGGCCTTCTTTCTTTTAGCCACTAGCCAAATAAACCTATCATTGTACTAATATCCATTGTCACCCTTTTTGAGCCTTTAACCTTTTCTTTCTTGTATAGCTCATTGCAAACTAAAAAAATGGAAAACCTTGTTATCCTAGCTTTAGGGAGAAAAGGGGCTTTGGAATTGTTTTGGGAGTGAGTTTCAAGCAATTGTGGAGTATTTTTTATTTTGTTTTGATTTAAAAGAGAAGAAAAGAAAAAGAGAAAAGAAAGAGTTTAAAAAAAAAAGTTCAAAGAAAAAGAAAATTGTGTATAAGCAAAGAAAAAGAAGTTCAAGCAAAGAAAAAGAAAAAAATGCAATAAAAGTAGTTGTGTTTCATTTTCATCCTTGTAAATTCTTTTTAGTTTTGTTTCTACCTCTCTTTTTGCTTGTTGGCTTGCTCCCCATTGTCCCTCTTTTCTCTTAGTTTTAGCCTAAATATTCTTTTCTTATCCACCCTTTACCTAAGCCATTCATTACAAACCAATAAAGTCCTTTTGATCTTTTGCTGCATGTGTATCTCAAGTTGAATGAATTAGAGTCTTGTCAATATTTGGATGTGCTAGTTACATGTGGTGTTTGAGTGTAAACACAAAGCCATACACATTAGATGAGGTTGAGTGTTGTCCTTTGAGAGATTTCTATCACCTTTGTTCATTCTTAATTTTAACTTGACTACTTTGTCACTTTGCACTTTGTGATCATGTGTTTATGGATTGTGTCGCCTTAATATCATTCTTCTATCTTTCATCTTTCTCATTTTTGTGCATTGTTATGATCCATTGAAAAGTGTGTATGCCTTGTTCATACCTTCCTTTTAGTTTTGGTTTACTTTAGTTTGAATTTTTCTCTTAGTCTTTCTTTTAATTTTGCCCAGGAGTGCAAATGTTTAGGTGTGGGGTATTTTGATTGAGCGTTTTTAGTTAAATATTTTTCTAATCTTCTTAGCTTATTTGACTTATCTTGAACTTTTATTTTCTCACTTTAATTCAGTTTTTGTCTTCGGCAAGCAAGTGGGCTTAATTGTTAATTGTTGCTTATTTTTGGATATGAATAGTCCTTGGAAAGATAAGGAAAAGATCTAGAAGTTTGTCAGAGATAAGCCCAGGCCAATTATGTTATTTGGAGGGTAATTTTAGGCTTTGAAGTCAGAATCACTGCACTTGAATTTTGGGCTGCAAGTTGAATTTTTGTTGGTGTAATTAGCATAATTAATTAGATTAGACGGGCTTACTCATGGCCCATTCTTTCCATCTGACTTAGTCACTATATGCTAGTGCAATTAGTTAGTGACATTACATTACACTACATTTTAGCAAAAACACAATTTTACATTTCCTTTTTAAGTTTTCAGAATTAATACCCTTTCTCTTATTTTCTTTTAATTGTTCTTCACTGTTCTTCATTTTCATTTTCTGTTCTTCCATTTTTTGTGCACCAATTTCACAGGCCTTTCATTGATGATGTTCATGGGAGGCTAAACAATCAATCAATCCAGGATCCAACCCAAGCAAGGAGAATTTGAGTTCTGGTTTGGTATTTCAAATTCGGTGTGAATGTTCACTTTCTTCTTCAATCTTCTATTCAATTTTCATGATTATGAATTTGTTTAGGATTGAAAGCGGATTAGGTTATGGATTCATTTCCTAAAGGTTTGTGGTTTCAATTAATTTAGGAGTTAATTCGATTGAACTGCTTCTAATGAAATTGAATGAACTTTCATAACAGAATCATGATCTGAGAACTATGATAATTACCATTGCTTGGTTTGGTGAATTGAATTTATGCTTTTTAATCTGTTTTAGAATACCTATTATCAATTCTGTTAATTTCCATTTTGCTACGTTTTTCTGCAATTTTCGTTTATCGCATGCAAGTTGGAACCATATTGATTGTGTCTCTGAGCCCACCTAGGTTAATCTTGTGCTACAGAATTAGCATAGTTTAATTGTTTTAAAGTGATACGACATCGGTTATCAGTCCTTGACTCACGTCCAGGTCGCCTACCTCCTCTACCATTGATACGCCTGGGGAGTCATTGCACTAGCATACCTATATGACCATCTCTCCTATGTGAGTCAGTACACCAGCAAGCAAGTTGGAAGTTACATGATGTTAGTCATTGAAAGTAAATAATTATTTAATTGTGATTATTTGTATATTTATTTTCTATATTTCTGTAATCAATTTGTTTGGCAATGTTTTTTTTATAGGCTTGTGCATTTTTGCATTTGTCCACTGTTGGCTATTTTGTCCTTGAAACCCAAGATGACCCGATAGCCAGTAGAGAGAAGCCAACTCGGAGCATTGGGCAGGCTCATCGATTAGGGAGAAGCTAGATGACCTCTATATGGATGTTGTCATTTAGTGTCCTTGTGAGCCCCACAAGGGTGTTAAGCATTTCCCAATAGGCCCTTTTCTTTGGCTTCACTAGGTGTGATATGGATGTGTGGTCGTATCTTTTATAGAGGGTGTTGAGGTAATTTGGTCAATTTAGTGCATCTCACCATCCATCGCAACGTCTCACACATGAGACTTTTGATATGGCATGGCAGAGTGGTAACAACATGTCATTTTGTTGGACGATGTTGGGCCACCCAGGGGTCCTTGAGCTTGTACCCCTAACTATCTGCCTTGGTTTTACTGGGTTTCCCACCCCTATGCCATTCCTCCAGATGAGGGAGAGCCACCACATCCTCTTGTACGTTTACTACCCATCCCAATAAAGCTACCGCTTGGGCAACGACTGACAGAGTATGTGAAAACAATAGGAATACCAACAATGACCAAGAGGGGGGTGAATTCGTTTAAACTTAAAAACTTTTAGAAAATCAGAGTTATAGGATCTTAACCTCAATTAAACCAAGAAAGCTTCAATTTAATCAAACCACTCAACCCAAGAACACAATGGCTAAAAAAACTGAACTTGTTGTGTAATGAAGATATCACAAAGAATCAATGATCAAGATAATAAGAAGAGATAGACAATCAACACAAGTATTTATACTGGTTCACTTCTCAAGAGAAACTACATCCAGTTTCTTCTAATCAACACTAGATTAGAGTTCCACTATTATAAAATTTTTGTTTTTACAAGCTCAATTACAATCACTCTTTATCAAACCTAGATAAAGATCAGAAATCCAAAACTCTATTAGATTCCAAATGATCAAGATATAGAGAACCCTTCTCTAATCTTCCCTCTAGAGAAACCTACTCTAGAAAAAGCTTAAAGAACCCTTTATAATAAAATCAATTCCCCAATAATACAAAGATGAATTATAATGAGAAATAATGTAGAGAGACAACCTGATGATCCAATTTGGTTTATCAATCAAGGTTGAAATACAGAAATCAAACACAGAACTTTTCTCTCCAAAGTATCTTTGAAATTCTTGCCTAAGAAATCTTTCAAAACACCATGAAGATTAAAAGGTGGACAAGAGCTTAGTAAACTCAGAAAAATTCTTTCTAACTTTCAGAAAGCTTGTGTATACTCAGAGAATTTGAAAATGTATGTTATTAAATCAAGCCAAGCCTTCAAACTATTTATAACTAATGTTTATAACAAAATGAAATTGATTAACGCGCCTAATAATCGATTAAAACAACACATGTAATCGATTAAATTGTCAAATAATCGATTAAAATGTTCATAGCACAATCTGGGTTGAATAACAAACAAAGTAATCGATTATCCTGAGCTGTAATCGATTAAATAAGAACAGATTAGTTATAAAACAAGCTTATGTAATCGATTACAATATATGGTAATCGATAAAAGTAGATAAACACAATTTTCCAAAATACATTATGTAATCGATTACAAAATTTGGTAATCGATTAAATCAATTAAGCATATGTAAAAAACAACTTCAGTAATCGATTACAGTTCATAGTAATCGATTAAAGCAGGAAAACATGATTTTCATTTTGTACTATGTAATCGATTACAATACCATGGTAATTGATTAAAATGTTCTTCATGGCTTTTTCAGAATCAAAAAGGAAGCTTGTAATCGATTAATGTATTATGTAATCGATTAAAGCAGTAAGATTATGTTTTTCCAAAAAAATAACCATAAGAATTTCTTTTCTTCTGAAATCATGAATTAGCTTTAACGGTTTTATGAAATCATGTATGCAAGTTGATGACCATTTTCATGCAATAAAAGGATCATTAGATTAGCCTCTCATATACTTGATCAAATTACAAATCTTCTTGGCATGTGAAAAGCTTAAAACTTTCTCTGAGTCACAAGCATCTTCTTGCTTCTCCCCCTATATCCAACAATCTCCCCTTTTTTGGCTTTGAACATGCCAAATATTGATTGAACATATGTTTAGCTTTCAAGTGCTTGAGAGATGAATGATTGGAGTCTTAAGCTTGTTAACCATAAATTAAATCAACCTCTTTGCCAAGAACAAGTGTTAAGAATGATGTTTTGCATAAACATTAGTCATTTTCATTCTTACAATATTGCTCCCCTATCTTAAGTAATATTCATCAATCATTTTCTTTTGTAGAACAAAAAATAGAGCATACTTAGAAAAACAGAGCATACTTTTCCTTATAGTTATCAATTAATTCAATCAATTATTTCTCCCCCTATTTGGCTTATCAAAGTCAAAAAGTATTAACACAAATAATGAGAAAGAGAAACTAAATTATAATTAAGAAAAGATATGCATTACATTAATAAAACATCAACAAAAAATAGAGACTTGAACATAATAGCAGCAGAACCAGAAAAGAAAACACAAGCAACCTAAATGAGTTTATCAAACTCATCAAAACAATCCTAGCTTCTATGTTTTCTAATCTAGACTTCATCTCTTCCAGAGATGAGTTGGTTTCAGCTATGTGCTCATGATGAAGAGACAAAAGAGCATCCATTTTTTGAATCATGAGAGATTCAAATGGTAAGTATACTTGAGTTGCAGGCTCTCCTTCAGCATCTTCGTCTTCTTCTCCCCCTTCAGCAGCACCTCCTGCTCCTCCTGCTTGAGGTTACTGACCTGCCATCAACCACCCATTGGCTATTTTTACCAAGCCAAACTTGTTCAGATGTTTCTCCTTAATAAGGTCGGTAGTATCAGTAGTATAATCAACTACCTCGGCAATTACATCAATCTGAAAATAGTCTATGAACCTAGAAACAAGTACAACATGGGGAAAGTTATAGCATATCAACCTATTAGATTTTACCATGATTTCAATGAAGACCATCACCCAATTAATTTGAGTAGAGGTCTTCAAACCATAGACAAGCTGCAAATCATCATCAGTGATTTGAGCATGGTTGGTAGACCTAGGGATAAGAATGTAGGTTATGATGTAACGGATCCTCCCCAGTCAAATTTCCTACACCAAGCCTTATCTTCAGCCTTGCTTGGGGGTTGAAGCATCTGCATATAGGTGTCTATTTTGTTGTAGCCTCCAATTTCTTCATCAAATCTCCTCACACCAGCAGAGGAGATTCCAGCAACAGCTTCCCAAACATCATGATCAATAACCATGGGAACACCTTTCACTTGTGAATGGATAATCCCATCCATGCTTGCCTTAGCACAGGTGAAAAATACTTTCACCAACTCAGGGTAAAAGGTACCCTTGAGGCCAACAAATTTCTTTAGCCTTTAAGCCTCTAACAAAGCAGGGAATTGAAATCCCTCTTGAATGAACCAATCAAGGTCAAGGTATTTGGGAGGCATGACAATTTTTGTGGCAATAAACTGTAGGTAGGTCATTTTTTCAGACTCATTTGAGAACCAAAGGTCTAACCTATTGACAGTATGGTTAGATGATTCTCCAACCTTTCTTTTAGAGGATTTAGATCTCTTAGGGGCAAACATATTTGGTTAGAGAACGAAAATGGACAGGGGTTTAGACTAGAAGTGAGACTGAGAAAGAAAGCACTCATATTGCTCAAGATGAAAGAGAGAATGGTGTGATTTTATTTCTCACAAAAAGCTGTATTTATAGGGTTTCATGGCCAAATTTTGAATTTCAAACATTACAACAGCTATATAGAATATTAAATGTCATGTAGAGGATTTAAAATTTGAATTTGGTGTCAGTTGGGTAGTTAAGATTGCCAAGAAATCTTGCAGATTTTGCAGTAACGCCATAGATAATCGATTACATAACCTTTGTAATTGATTATTGATTATTTTGTAACCAAAAAGTGTTTCTGTACAAAGCGTAATCGATTATTTTGTAAAGTAATTGATTAAAGCAGTGAGAAAAATGTACCATAACATCATAAGTAATCAATTATCTCAGTGAAAAACAACAGCAGTATGGAAAATTTGATACATATAATCGATTATTTCGTTGTGTAATCGATTAATCCAAAGATTTTTAAGATAGAAAATCCAATTTTGATGGACGGTAATCAATTATTTCTCTTATGTAATTGATTACATGACATGAAAAATGACTCTGATTACAACACAAACCACAAGTAATTGATTATCCAGTGCCATAATCGATTATTACAGAGCATTTTGCAGAATGGACAATGATTATGCAGCCAAGTTTGAATTTTGAGACATATGTGATGATCTGTCAAGTAAGATGCAATTTCTCATTGATAAGCACATAGCAAGCATGCTAGCAAATGTTAGATTCATGAATCCATGAGAATCAAGACCAAAAACTCAATGACACTCATCATATTGATTATCTCACTAAATTTAGGGACTAGAAAATGAATTTTTAAAAATTTTAGGGACACTAACATGTCAAACTGATGTAAGGATGTAATTAAAACCAAATTTTAAAAAAAAATTAGTTAACCAAAAACAAAAATATGCATAAATCAAGTACAATGAAGTATAAATTCTACAAAACAAAGTAAGAACAAATAGCAATTTCAGTTCAAATTATAAAATGAAGCAAAATATATATATATATATATATATATATATATATATATATATAAGGACCTAGGTTATAAATAACATAAATAATAATAATAATTTTGTAGGAAAAGATGTAAGAGTATTACTTTTACTGGTGAAGTTTCAAAATATAAATTTGTTACACAGTCCAATTTCAGTAAAAATATATTGAAATTTGAACACAAAACCATATATATATATATATATATATATTATTTAATTAATTTTTGTACAAGAATTTAAATTTAAATTTCTCTTTTAGTTATTTTTAATCACTTAATCAAATATTATAGAAAATCATGGCAATATATTATGTTAGTCTTTTTCAAGAGCACAATCATAAAATCGAAATTAACGCGGAAGCAGAAATTAAAGAGAAAGAAAATACACACAGATTTTACTTGGTTCAATAACTAAGATAAAATCCTTGTTACCTATATCCAAGGGCAAATAACCTGTAGACCCTTTATTACTCACACTAATATTACAAGAATATTACAACAGTGTTCTTAGGAATGCACAATCAAGCTTTCAACAAGAACAAGGCATCAAAATCACACGTAAACAAGAAATAAATAAGGTTACAGAGTACATGAGATAACCACTCTTCACCACTATCAAATCCTGACAATACTCAACCTTCTACGTCCTTCTCCTTTGGTTCCTTTCAGAGAAAACACCTCAAGAAAACAAAACCATACCACAGCTGAGAGAAAGAACCATTAATAATTATGAAAAAAAATGTTGCTCAAATTTTTTAAACAAGTTAATAATTATGTTTCTAAATATGTTGAATTTTGTTAAACTTTAAATATTTAATAGTAAGGTTTTATAGTTTTTGAATTTGGTTAAACTTTAAATATTCAAGTAGTGACTCACTACTAAGTTTACTCGTGACTCAATGATATAGTACTAGCTAGACCGAGTTGATGACCGAGCTTAGTCTGATAACATTGGGTACGGTAGACAGCAAAGAATATTAAGTGAATTCAAAAATACATAAAAATTGCTTTAAATCATTACAAATCATATGTCAACAAACAAAAAACATTGTCTGAGTTTCAAAAGTAATCATTATTTTTTAGAGTTTCAGTCACAACTTAGGTAGGTAGAGTAATATTTAAAAAAAAATATATATATATATATATATATATATATATATTATACTCCATTCAATCTTTATTATGAGATTCAATTAACTTTTTTTACAAATGAAGGTCCAATTAACTAATTCACTAGGATTAAAGAAAATAGTTAATTTAGTTTAGAGCATTAAATTTATTTTAAATTAGTATTTCTTATCAAAACTTTCCTATGAAAAAAAGGGTCATATTCTCTCACTATCATATCATTCTAAAACAGTCTTTAATTAAGGATATTTTAGTAAATAAACATTTAATGTAGAAGACATTTTAGATACGACTTTATAAAAAAAGACTAAATCACACTTTTTAAGTTTGACCTTATAATAAGGATCAGAGGAGTATACTAAAGTTACGATACTAAACAATTTAAATAGTGATATAAAGTAGTTTTTTTTTCTATTAACAATTTCTTTTTTAAAAAAATAACTAAAATTTTATTTAAAGATAGAGATAAAATAAAAGAGAAGTAAATTAAAAAGGATGGATTGTTAAGAATATCAAGTTTAATATGTGAAATCCATCTCCAGGGCGTAATCTTTACTTACAAATTCTTACAAGTTTAGAAAGTATAGCAATAAGCTTATCAACAACAACAACAACAACAACAACAACAACAATAATAATAATAATAATCAATAAATTCGCATGTCAACCACATACAACTACACACAATGAAATCAGATGGTTCACATTACTTAGGCAAACCTATGACCTATTTAAATTGTAGCACCTTTGAGTGAGTCTTCACTCAATCTATTCATATGACACCCTAAAATCTATTATGAATAAACACGAATTTTTCCCTTTTAGTAAACTGTTTTTTTAACATGTTCATTAATCCAATTGCGGAAACATATTATTACTTTAAGAAAATGTAGGTAAACTTTTTTTCTTTTATTCCCTTATGCATACAAGTCATGACAAAAACATAAATCGTTTAGTAAAACAGACGTCTTCTAGTTATAAACCATTTTAGATATGACCTTATAAAAAAAACTAAATCACATTTTTTAATTTTGACCTTATAATTAGTATTAGAGGGAGTATACTAAAGTAACGGTACTAAACAACATAAATTGTGATAGAGATAAAATAAAAGAGAAGTAAATTGAAAGGAATGGATTGTGAAAAATATCAAGTTTAATGTATGTAGATTAAAAAAAATAGTTTAAAATAATTGAGAGAATTATTTATTTTTCGATTAATTGCATGCTACGATGTGAAATCCATCTCCAAACAAAATCTTTACATACAAATTCTTACAAGTTTTAAAAGTATAGCAATAAACTTATTATTATTAATAATAATGATAATAATAATAATAATAATAATAATAATCAATAAATTCACATCTCAGCCACATACAACCACACACAACGAAATCGGATGGTTCACATTACTTGCGCACATCTATTTAAGTTGATGTACCTTTGATTGAGTCTTCACTCAATCTATTTGTGTGACACCCTAAAATCTATTATGAATAAACACAAATTTTTCCCTTTTAGTAAATTGTTTTTTTTATCATGTTTATTAATCCAATTGTGGAAACATATTATTATTTTAACAAAATGTGGGTAAACTTTTTTTTTCTTTCTTTTATTCCTTTATACATACATGTCATGACGAAAACATAAAACATTTGGTAAAAAAAAATGTGTTCTAGTTATAAACCATATAATTAAATTGCTGAAATAATTATATAAATGAAGGGTGATTTATTATAATAAGTAAGGAGTTTGAAATTAAAGATACATTAGAGTGTGGATATGCCCCAAAATACACATAATAAAAGATGATGACTGTAAGTACCAACAAAATATTTGGAACCTAGATCTACCCATAGATATGGAAAAGAAAGGAAAACACCCAGCACTAAAGTGGTCATCACTACCCCAAACCTAGGAAAGAAATTCTTCGCAAGAAGGGTGAAACAAAAGGTCGATAGTTTAGAAGACCCATAACCGAGAGACTCTTGTAAGGAAAAATTCCACATATCCCTCCTTACTACTTTCCTCAATGAGCCACCCGACTCCTCCCTAGGGAAACACCCCACCAACTTTCATTGCTGCCATTACATGCTCTAGGTCCTCCCCGGCATAGGGTGGCCCTGGCACATATTGAGGAGAGTCTTCCCCAGCATAAGGTGGCCTTAGCACGTACTAAGGAGAGTCCTCCCCGGCATAGGTTGGCCCTGGTATCTAAGGAGAGTCCTCCCCGACATAAAGTGACCCTAACACATACTAAGGAGAGTCCTCCCTAAAGTAAGGTGGCACTGGCACATACTCCAATGCATTTGAATAAAATGACAAAGACGATGAAATATAAATTTCTATGATCTCCACAGATGGGGCAACACCTGGGATGACAATGGGAGCCCAAGGACCTTCTATAGGTGCATCTAACAGAGGTAATGATCAGGACGAAATCTTTATAACCTCCACGAGTGTCATTATCTGATCCTAAAATAAAAACATAATGGATAAGTCTTTCCGCTTCATCAGCAAAAACACATAAAGTCCTAGACATAAGTCAAAACACCCAAAACTAGCAACCACTGCATTGTGGTTATTGTTAGCTTTGAGGAAGCTGAAGTCATGGAATCAAGAAGAATGAAGAATACAAGTTTTGATGTTTCACATGCCCACTCAATTGATGGCATTTGTAATTTCTTTTTTAAGCTTGGTTTAGTTGTTAAAGCTTTATAATCCTCATTAGGTTTGATTAATTCATGCATTCATATATACATTTAATTAGATTTAATCATGTGGTAATAAGAAAATTAATAGAAATTCATTAAGGCAACTAAGAACTGTATAAAACAATTTCTCATTGTTTTAATCGATTATATGGATCATTTAATTGATTACAGCATGTGTAGGTTTTATGCCTTATGAACATTTTAATCGATTACCACTGGCTCGTAATCGATTAAATAAGCTTAACACAGATTTAGAAACTTTCTGTGATAATCAATTATCTTGAGAAATAATCGATTACATAAGCTTATGCATAAATTGATAAAGCATTTATTATCTGGTTTAGTTGATTACTAGATGTTCGTAATCGATTAAATATGCATTAATGTGTTTTTAACATGGTCTATGTTAATCAATTAAATGAGAACTTAATTGATTACGCAAGTGTATTAGAAAACTAAGTTCATTTGGAATAATAGATTACAAGATGACTTAATCGATTATTTTGTTCGTGAAAAATTTCCAGATTCCTGATGAACACTTTAATTGATTATCTGGTTAAAATAGTTAATTACATTGACGAAATAATCGATTACAGTTAGTTAAATCTGTTTTTTTATAAATAGAATAGTCTGGTCTATGTTTGAATGACAGTGAAAAAATAATAGAATCGCGCAAGCCTTGAGAAAAACACTTTTTACAGTTCTCAAAATCGCCAAGGCTAAGTTTAGAGAGAAAATCAAAGATACAATGTGTCATGGAGAGTTACATGTGATGTGTGTCACAATTCTCATTGTTTGAAAGAGGTGTTCAAGCTATTGATTAAAGAAATCATCAAGAAAGAGTATTGATCATCAATTGCATACATTCTCAGATTGTTTGAATCATTCATTTCATTGAATTAGCTGAGGATTATAAGGTGATATCTTTCTTGAACCTTAAGCTTGGTTTTTTTGTTTGATATTTGTTTTGTATTTGAGTTGTTTGTCCATATAACATTTATATTCTTTAAAGCTTTTTCTAGAAAGGTTTTCTAGAGGGAAGAACAGAGAGGGGATCTTTGGTTCTTGGTCTTTTGAAAAGTCTATTGGAAGTAGATTTTGAATTTTACCTAGGGTGGGTAATATAGATCATTGTAAGCTTGTAAAGAACTAATATTTGTTATAGTGGAACTCTGACCAAGAGTTGGTTGGAAGAAAAACAAGATGTAGCCTCCTGGGTTGAGAGGTGAACCAGTATAAATCTTGTGTGATTTAAGATTTCCGTTAGTATTTCATTATATTCTTGAAGTACAAGTTTTGTTCGTCTTACAACATTGGTCACAGTACAGGAGTGGTTTGATTGGTGAAAGAAATAGTTTTCCTAATTGGTTTTTAAATATACGATCTTTTTGAAAGTCTTCCGCTGTTACATATTTTGAAAGGAAAATTTAAAAACTCTGAGGGAAAACCAATTCACCTCCCTCTCTTGGTTATTTGCATAAGTGTTCATTATATTTTCAGTTATCTACCAGATCTCACACGCATCTTAAGGCGTCACCTTTTCACTAACTCAACATGTGTGTGTGTGTGTGTGAATATCGCATTGGCCAGCTGCCACTGGAACTCCCAGAAGTCACTGGTCTTACAACATTTTTAGTTCAGATGATTGTCCGAAGTACACCTTCACCACAGTATAATGGCAGACTCTCATCGATCAGCTATGCCTTGCATTTGTCTGGATTGCCAAGTCGGCTTAGTGGAAAACGTAACCTCAAACTTAGCACCAGATCCCCAAGAAATAGGAAGTCGCCAAGACTACCCCAAATACCACTCTGTAAAGCCATCCTAAACTCTAAGGACTTACTGCTCAACCACTTCTCACTGAGGGTTTATTTTATCGTTGTCGTGGGGCTCGACTGCATAGGTAAAAAACATCTTGAAAGGAAAAACATGTCTGAGAATCATCCAAACATGACAGCACAATAACAAGGATCCTATCTGCGCCTCATGGTGGAAACCATTAATCGATCATCATCAAGCAAGCTCTCACTACTTTTGGCATGTCCCTCTACATAACTCTCTTAAAATAATTATCCACATTCCCTTGTAATTCCACGTTTGCTTACATGTCTCTCGAGCGGATTACTCTCTTGGAGAAAACATCCTAGTTACATGGATACTCGTGTCTGAGTTCCTGTGAATTAACATAAAACATTGCATGTCGTTTGAGACAGATAATTTCAACTAGAATAAGGTTTCTAGTCCACATTGGGACTCATGCCTGAGTCCTTGCATCAGTTTACGTCTTTCGAGATGTATTGTGCCCACTAGAATAGGTCTTTACACACAGATCATTATTGTCCACTGTTGACCGAATCACAAAACAAACATCACATGTAATAGTGCCTAAGGTCATACCTCCCAGTCTTTAATTAAGACACCACATTCCATAGTTATAAGTGCTCGGGATTCACACTTCCCAGTTCTTTCAAGCATAAACAAACAAATTATAACTTACAGGGAAATCACCAAATATTCACACAACACTTAGACAAAAATTAATAAGGAAAAAATTAGGAGTTTTAGTGACTTCATGATTAAAATAAGCACCAAGAGTTTTTTCTTTGAGTAAAAGAATTATAATTGAACACAGAAACAAACTCAATCAACATCATTGAAAAGAAAATAAATTTTCTTGTGCCCAAACATTACAACAAAAAAATAAACACAAATTACAGTTACCACAAGAAGCTAAACTTCCTCCCCATCTCAAATTTCAGAAATTTGCACATTTACTGCACAATCACTTTTTTTTACTATTAAATATATATAATATATATATTCAAGTAATATGTTCACATACAAGTCTAATAAGTTAATGCATGGTTATATGGGTCCATATGGGCAGGAGCCCAATAGCTTGCTTATTACTAGGGTTCTCCCTATGCTGGAGGTAACAATGTTGAGCATTCCACATTTGATGCCTCTTGGTATAATACTTCAAGCACTCAACACTAAATCATTCTCTCTCAAACTTCTTTCCTCTAACAATCTTGAAGTATTAGCTTCGTGTGTCATATTTGAGTGAGTAAGGTTTTGTTTCGAAGATCTCATCGAGAGGAACTCAAGGGTGTGATCACTTTGGTGTTTCAATGGAAGGATTGATCGGGATTTGAGTTTGAAAACTCTACCATCGCAACCTTTGAATCCATATCCCAAAAATTTCAGCCAATCTCACAAGTTGAAACCTTGTGGGCTTTGTTCTACTTGTCGAAACGATCATTTTGACTTGTCACTTGCGTAAAACAGAGGTCGGACAAATGAGATATAGTCGTTGGAAGTTTCTGCAGTATTCCAATGACGTTTGTGGCGACTGGTTTGTTTTTTGGCGACCTACGACTTTTAGGGGAGTTTTTCTGACGAGTTTTCAGCAAGTCTCTGGCAACCAAAACTAGTCGCCACTAAGGTTTTTGGGCGTTTTGAATTCCTTTTTTGGGTTAGATTTGATAAATTTCACCTCTACAATGTTTTTTTTTTTTGAAAAGTTAAAAGATTTTGTATACTTTTAAGGATTTTAAGGTTCACTCTTTCTAACTATTTTACTTTGAAACATGTTAAAGTAGTACCTTTACTTAAAAGGAATTTAATATCTATGAGTTTACTTGATAAAGTTGGTATGTCTGTTTCAACTATGAATGGTAGAGTAACTTTATATGTTAACTCATGTTACTTCGGTTGTGCATTTAGGATTAATGGCATGCATAGATTGAGTTTAGATACTGATAGAATAAACCATATTAGTTCTACTTTGATTGATCCAAAATTATTACATAATAGACTTGAACATGTGAACTATAAGAAAATGCAACATTTATCTAAAACTCACAACATTCCATTAGATATTTTTATTCGATTGACAAATGTGAAGTGTGTGTACTGACTATGAACACTAGAAAATCATTTAAGTCGATTTCTAAAAGCACAACACTTCTTGAGCTAATACATTTTGATCTTTATGACTTTAAAAACTATGTTACGAGAGGGGGTCGAAAGTACCTAATCACTTTCATAGATGATTTATCTAGATATTGTCATGTTTATTTGTTGAAATCGAAAGATGAGGCTTCTGAAAAGTTCAAGATTTTTAAATCTAGAGTTGAAAATCAACTTGATTTGAAAATTAAGAGGTTTCAGAGTCATAAAGGAGGAGAATATACAATGACTGGGTTTAAGAAATTTTGTGCTTTGGAGGGCATAATACTTGAAACTCCTACTCCTTACTCACCCCAATCAAATGGTTTTGTCGAGTGTAAGAATATAACTTTAATCGAAATGTTAAATTCTATGTTACTTATAGCTGGCATGCCTTCCTCCTATTGGGGAGAAGTTGTTTTAACTGCTAATCACATCTTAAACAGGTTGCCACTCTCTAAATTGTCTAGGACACCTTATGAGATATGACACAAATGTCCTTGTAGATATGATACCCTTAAAACTTGGGGTTGTGTTGCCTATGTAAGGATACAAGATCCTAAAAGGCCTAAGGTGGGACCTAGAACCATTACTTGTGTATATCTAAGTAGTGCAAAAGATAGTGATGCAGAAAGATTTTTGGATCTATCTACTACGCAATGATAGAATCTAGAGATGCAGAATTCTTTGAGTACAAGTTTGTTAGCAATCTTGACTTGAAGGTTTTTGGATCTATAGATGTGATTTCAGAATCTCCTGTCGAATCTGTAGCTTGTCCTTCTGACACTAATCTCACACAACTAACTATTGAACCAATTCCAGTTAGGAAATATACAAGAGATAAAGTTTCTAAAAATTTTGGTGAGGACTTTGTCCTTTATCATAGAGGATGATCCATTCTCCTATCATGAAGCAATGAGATCTAGGGACCCTTACAGTGGACAGAAGTCATAGATGATGAAATGAGTTCTTTGCTACAAAATCACACTTGACAGCTAGTCAATTTGCCAAAAAAAGGTTAATGCTAAAAGCTATAAGTGGGTATTAAAGAAGAAACTGAATAGTGATATATCACTAGATATAAAGCACGTTTAGTAGCTAAAGGCTTTAAACAGCAGAGTGGAATAGACTTTTTTGACATTTATTCACCTGTATGTCATTTGTCAACTATAAGAATTCTTCTTGCTTTGGCATTTATTAAACACTTTGTAGTGCATCAAATGGATGTAAAGACAACTTCTTAAATGGATATTTAAATGAAGAAATCTACATGGAACAACCTGAAGGGTATGTCATGAAAGGTCTTGAGGAAAAAGTTTGTAAGTTGAACAAATCATTTTATGGTCTTAAAGAAGCACCTAAGATGTGGCATCTTATGTTTGACAAGGTGGTAAAGTGTTATGGCTTTCAGTCCAATTATTTAGATAAATGTTTTTACTATTGTTTCATGTCAAATAAAATAGTCATCATATGCTTGTATGTTGATGACATGTTAATTCTTGGCTCTGATCATTCTATAGTGAGTGATGTGAAAACCACTTTAGCTAAAGAATTTGACATGAAAGATTTGGTTATCGCTAATACCATTCTTGGTATGAAAGTAAGCTTTGAAAGGCAAGTTATCTCCCTTAGCCAAACTCATTATATTGAGCAGCTACTTTCTACCTGGGGATACAGTGAGTGTAAACCGAGTGAGACACCATATGATTATAACAAAAGATTGAGTCCTAATGAAGAGACCAGTGTGGATCAGTTAAAGTACTCAAAATTGATAGGTAGTCTCATGTATGTTATGAGTTGCACTAGACCTGACATAGCCTTTGTAGTAGGCATGTTGAGTCGTTTCACTAGTAATCCTAGTAAAGAGCATTGGGATGTCCTCAGTAGGTTGATGAGATACCTTAAAGGTATTAAAAATTATGCTCTTTGTTATTCTGGTTATCCTCCAATTGTAAATGGATATTCCGATGCCTCATGGTGTTCAAAAATTGGAAATAGTAAATCCACCAATGGTTTTATTGCACGACACACCAATGTAGTCAGGCTCGCTTGAAAACAGAAGAAAACATTAAGAGTGAGGTCTAAGAGAATAAGAGACAGGAAGAGGGAGAGAATACGAAATAAACAATGGATAGAAAAGGGAGAAATTTGAATCAAAGAGAGAAAGAAATGAGAGAAAACCAAAGCACAAAAAAATGCAGGCCAAAGGAGGGTGAAATCGAAAGAAGAAGAAGGAGAAAGATGGTAACCAGTGAGAGAATGGGGAGACTTACCCTGCATGTGAGAGGATGAAAAACAGGGGAATCAACATTTAAATTTATTAGAAGTTAGTAAGGAATTAGTTTTATGTTATGAGTTAGGTTTTCTGTTATGAGTTAGTTAGTGAGTTAGTTAGTCATGACAAACAACTCAAATTTATAAATACAAGTTGTATGTCAAAGTTCAAAGTTCAAAGTTCAGTTGTCAATAATCATTTTTCACTTCTTAAAAAAACATATTTTTTCTGTTTTTGTTTTCTAATCTTATTTTTAATTTTACATAAATACAGTAAAGATATAAAAGAGTAAGATATTTGGATAAACAAATTTGAAATCTGAATTTGTTATGGAAAGATATTATATGAGTTATTCTTGTACAGTTTTTATATTTTATTTTTTATTTATTCTATAAGAAAGGTAGAAACATGGTATTATTCGTGCCATGTTCATCTCATGTCAATATCCTTTCAAAAGTGTTGATCCTTCCATTATACCACATGTATTGAGCTGTTCGAACATGCAGGCAGATATTACCATGAGGGAGGCAGGGAACCATACAATGACAGATGATGAGGTTAGTTGCTCACATGGATTTATGTTTTAAGTATGATGAAATGGTGAATGAGATGATGATGTATCTTTGTGATAAATGATGGTGAAACATCTACTTTCTAATGATTAAAGCTAAGAATTTTCATGGTTTGTGCTCTCCAGGTAAGACATCTTGTTTCACCCTACCTGCCAGCATACTATGCTTATATTCCTACACTTTACTCAGAGAGACAGAGGGACCAAATGGGTCAGATCCTCAACATCTCCTAACCATAGAGAACTGCTATTTTTTCAGTTCTTACAGAGAATCTAATGGCTATTCAACATTACTTAGTGGCATCATAAGTGTAGTGGTCCTCAGCACTCGTCACACAATCCCCACAATCAATATCATTGTTTGCCTAATCACCCCACACTGCCCCAACACATAGAGACTGGTAGCTCCTTTCTCTCCCTAAACTCATCATCATCACTCGTTGCTGGAACCACAAACCTTGTAAAGCAACTGAGTCCAAGGCACCTGCTTGAAGCCAACAACCTTGTAGCTCTGATATGAGCACCCAACACCAAGAAGAGTAAGGCATATTATTTGCACAAGAAACATGGTTACATTTTGTTTTTTTCCCAAATTTAACAGTATCAAGCTTAGTGTCTTCTATATTGTTTGCTCTGTAGAGAGGAGAATCAACAGATCCTATATTTAATGTTGAACAAGGATTGCTCTGTAGAGAGGTATACACAACCACCCTCACCCCTTCCCTCCTCCCCCGACCAAAGAGACGCTCTCTCTAGAACTAGGTCTGCCCAAAGGTAAGGAAAATTAAATTATTACATAAATTAGTTATAATTATAAGTTTCATATTGAAGAACAGGTTTTGATGGAATATTTCCTAGCTGAGAACAAGAGGTACCAAGATTCATTTAAAAAATTATTTTATCTAAATACATATTTTTTTTATATTAGATGATTAAATCTCAGATCACATACATCAAGAAAAATATGATTATGTGATAATTATACTGAATTTAATTTGTTGCTAATTGAAGAATAAGTTGGTATATGAGATTGTATTAAACCCTTTCGGAAAAATTAACGTGTCTCATCAATGAGAATGAAACATGTTCTTCGTTCCTAATTCCTAAATTTAGATGGTATAAAGATGAAGTCACACTAAAACAATAGAAATTTAGCAATTACATGGTAAAACCCACATGGAAGTAATTCTGCAGTGTGAACAACTGAAAAACCAACGGTCCCAATACAGAGGGATCATACGATATAAGAGCATAAATATGAATGGGATGGAGAAATACCTTCTGAAAATAAGAAAGAGGGAAAATAAGCTATAGAAAGACAACCTTTTTTATTCATTTATCTTATTGGTATCCCATTCTTTAGGCAGAAGGGACAATTGATTTTCAAATGATCTTTCAGATCTTCAATGACTATGCATTGAGAATCCAATTGAAGATCAGGGGGTTGGGGCAAGAACATGAAATCTATATCATGTATCTCTGAATGTGCTTGATGCCTGTGAGAATTGCCATAGTTGTTGATCAACATCAAATTTGATCCATGAATGGTTTTAGTGTACAGGAATTTGAACTATAACTAGTATCCAATGACCCTAGTGAGTCAAATTACTATTTACTAAGATCCACTGGCAAGTTTTCAACAATGAAATAACTTCATGACTATTGATGGAAGAGTCTAAAGCTTCCCATGAGTGAAAATCTTCTAATTCCCTGAAAGATTTAACTATTCTTACTACATAACTGCATGTCCCTCAGGAAAGTGCTGAAATTTGGAGAGGGAAGGACAGATAAGAATTATAATGTAAGTAAAGAGTTAGTTTTCTGTTATGAGTTAGTTAGTAAATTAGTTAGTCATAACAGTGAGTTAGTTATCCATAACTAACTAACTTTCTCGCACACACTCTCATTGCTTCTAAATCCTAATCACTTTCATTTTCATTTTCATTCCTTTTTCTTTCCATAGTCACGCTGTGCTAAATATAACGACACTGCCTCAAGCAATGAGAGTAAAACGACGCCACCAGATTTTGCTTTCCCGGCATTGAATGGCTATGATACGATGCTGCTGTACTCTGTGCTATGCTGTCTCACACCACCCGCACGTTGGAGAGGCTCACCTTTCAATTAAAAACTATACAAAAATACGTACGAATGAGTACAAGATAACAGTAATAGATAGATTTTATTCTATTTCAAAATTAAAATATTGTTTAGGTAGCTGTCAAAAAAATATTGTTTAGGTAAAGATAAAGATTTGGTCTTATTTGTTAAATTTAGGAGGTTAGCAATTTGATTTTAAGATTAAGATAATGTTAGTATTTGAATTTTATGCTATACTTATGCTTTATATGTAGAGCCGCTGGATTGGAGGCTTCGGATTGTGTTGGCGAACTTACTGTGGTGATCATTCTCTAATGGTGTGTCATGAATGCGTCACTCTTCTGGCGGAGGAAATACTTCTGGGCATGGCTAGCAACTTGAAGAGGAACACAGGTACGTGTGAGAAAGAAATACATTTAATTTTAACTCTTTATGTTGTTCCTGCTCACTTTTAAATTTTTGCACGAGTTTCTTGTTAGTTTCTTGTTTTTTTCTTGTTGGAATTATTGTTTTCAATGTCCCTTTGTTCAAGTTATTGTTCATCTGTTTTTAAGTATTGCTTCATGTTAGTTTCTTGTTTTAGTGACTACATGATTAAAACAAGCACCAAGAATTTTTTTCTTTGAGTAAAAGAATTATAGTTGAACACAGAGTTCACACCATATAGATGGTAGTTATAATTTTTTTTTATGGTGATGATAATTTGTACAAGATTCTTGACTAATGAATGTGAACTGTTTTTGGTGACATTGATTATATAAGAAATCATGAGACATGGTAGAAGTTGGTATTCAAACTTTCAAACATTCACTATCTGTTTGCCTTTTTTATGATAGATTGTTTCTTCATGTGAAGAGAAGTGATGAGAAAATCAAGTTGCTAGTCATGCCCAGAAGTTTTTTCTCCACCATGTTTAGTAGGAGTAGTCGATCTCTCCACTAGATCTACAAATTCAGCAATCTCCTCACTTCATTGAGCAGGACATTCAAACAGGTTTCAACTCCAAATCAACAGTTTTTCTTAACGACTTTGACCAATTGATGTTGCATGCTAAATAATACATTATAATATGAAATGAATGGCTATAAGGAGATAAAAGAGAAAAATGCAACAAAAATATAAAACTGAAGTTTAGAATTGGTTTTTTTCTTTCTCAAGATTTTACACATGGAGTTTATGATACTCATTTGCAGCTTATACAAGTTCTCTACACATTTCTTTCGAGGGAGTAATTGCGAATAAATTGTGCTTTTGCACACAGATATAACATTTTGTGCTTATTTTTCAGCTAGAAACTGTAAATAAAAACCTTGAAGCTTACTATATCCGATGCATGGAACAAATACATCAAGTCTTGGATAGTAATCAAGATTAAGGACCCAAATTGTGTCTTCCAATGGCGCCTACAAAGGTAGGTTTTTATAACATCCTCTTCCCAAAATTACAAACTGTATGTTCTGAACCAGGTTTTAGCATCCATGTATTCAGCTGTTTGAACATGCAGGCTGAGATTGCCATGAGGGAGGCAGGGAACCATGGAATGACAGATGATGAGGTTAGTTGCTCACATGGATTTATGTTTTACGTATGATGAAATGGTGAATGAGATGATGATGTATCTTTGTGATAAATGATGGTGCAACATCTACTTTCTAATGATTAAAGCTAAGAACTTTCATGGTTTGTTAAGACCTATTCTAGTGGGCACAAACAAATTATAACTTGCAGGGAAATCTCCAAATCATCACACAACACTTAGAAAAAAAAAATTAATAAGGCAAATCATCCATACTTAGTCAAAATTTAAACAATAAGTAACATGCAATAAAAACCCTAGCTTTTAGAAAACAGTCAGATTCAAGCCTCTATAAAATTTTATTATTGAAAACTTTTTATATAGAATTGAAGGAAATTTTATATCTTTCCAACAACGTAAAATACACCATCATCAAAAATCTACAAAAGACAGAAAAAATCTTCAAGGCAGGGAGATAGAGAGCACTCCAGTTTGGACATAATTCAAAGATTACCTGAAGGTAGCTTGGCACTTCATCACAATGACCAGCAGAGTTTGCCTCTCTCAAAAATGCAACAATTACCTGATCTGCTATAATTATTATTTCACCATCTTGACCAGGAGAAGTGGATTCCTCAACAATATCTACCAACTAAGCAATTTTCTAACTTCATTGACGACCATCTTGATTTGGCTCCTCTCCCTGATCTACCAGAATTACCTCCTCTCCCTGATCTACCAGAATTACCTCACCATCTTAACCAAGAGAAGTGGATTCTCCACAATATCTGCAAGTTCAGCAATTCATTAACCGTGATAGCTGGGTTTCCAACAAGATAAAATACACCATCAGCAAAAATCTACAAAAAGACAGAAAAATTCTTCAAGGCAGGGAGATAGAGAGCACTCCAGTTTGGACATAATTCAAAGATTACCTGAAGGTAGCTTGGCACTTCATCACAATGGTGAACTTGCTGTGGTGATCATTCTCTAATGGTGTGTCATGAATGCGTCACTCTTCTGGTGGAGGAAATACTTCTGTGCGTGACAAGCAACTTGAAGAGGAACCCAGGTACGTGTGAGAAAGAAATACATTTAATTTTAACTCTTTATGTTGTTCTTGCTCACTTTTAAATTTTTGCACGAGTTTCTTGTTTTTTTTCTTGTTGGAATTATTGTTTTGAATGTCCCTTTGTTTAAGTTATTGTTCATCTGTTTTTAAGTATTGCTTCATGTACTGTTAATAAAATTAGGAGTTTCAGTGACTACATGATTAAAACCTATGAAGCACCAATATGCGGGGAAAAAAAAATTTCAACGTATCGGACACACGTCCGATACGGATACGTTGAGGATACAGATTTTTACGTATCCAATGCTCACCTCTTCCACTTCGACAACGCAAGGCAGCGGTGTTCTTCCTCCAGTGTCGTCGTTCTTGGTCCTCCTCCACCGTCGTTCACCGTCGGCCGTCGCTGCTCCTCCTCCACCGTCGTTCATCGTCGTTCTTTCTTCCGGAGGCGAACCGCGACATGAAGGGCTCCATGGTCAGCGCTGCTGTGGTGGCGGGTGCCGCTGCGGGGAGTTTGGAGATGGAACATTTGATTTTGAGAGCATGGTTGGGTTTGGTGAGGGTTTGATGAGAGAGAGGGAGGGTGGATCTAGCAATGTGTTTGGGGAAGGTGGGGTGTGAAGAGGAAGAAGAGAATGGGGTGGTTCTGGAAGCGGTGGCTGCCATTGTGTTGTGTGGGTAGCACTAGTAAATGTGTTTCTGTCTATGACTTGGAGAAAATGCTTTTAGATGGAGGAGGGAGTTTTTGTTTTACCTTTTTGCCCTTGCGGTTTTGTCTGTTTATGTGGGTAAAGTGGGAAGAGAAACGCACTACTTGCCCCACTTCTGGTGTTTGCCTTCAATAATCAATGAGTGAAATAGCTAGGTAGCATGAGTAGTAGAGGTGAAAGCGTGGTGGTGGGCAAATCTAGTTTATTAATATGAAATACACTCTATAAAAAAAAATATTTTATTATATATGAAATACACTCTATATAAAAAATATTATTTAATATTAAGACGAAATATTATTTAATACTAAGACGTATCGGTAACGTATCGATTGTTTTCCTTTTTTTATGATAGATTGTTTCTTCATGTGAAGAGGAGATTGAAAACAACATGTGATGAGAAAATCAAGTTGCTAGTCACGCCCAAAAGTTTTTTCTCCACCATGTTTAGTAAGAGTAGTCGATCTCCCCACTAGATCTACAAATTCAGCTATCTCCTCACTTCATTGAGCAGGACATTCAAACAGGTTTCAACTCCAAAGCAAGACAAAATAGCAAAGCATACATTTTGAAAAATTCTCGAAAAATTTAGAGACATTACACAACACGGTAATTATAGCAATGGTTCATTACCTTATTTGACAAAAACACCTCATTTAATTTAAACAATTATTTCGTGGAGAACAGAGCATATCACGAATTCAGAGAAAATCCAAAATAAAATCTATTAAAAATATCAAAAATGAGCTCAGAAAATTATGAAAATTTTGGAGGTGTTCCATAGGCTTAATAACACGAATCTATGGTCTCAAATCACAAAAACAACACACAAATTACCTAAACAAATTACAATGTGCAACAACCATATAAAAGAAAAAATGAGTAATTTCAAGCATTTTTTTGAAAATGAGGACCACCCAACGGTCTCATGGAACAAAATATGAAGTAACCTTCATAATAGAGAAACCAAGAAAGGTTAATTTGGAAAACGAAGAAAATTCCTCCATACCTTAATCGATCAACTCCAAGCTTGAAAAGAATTGGGTTTAGGGTTTAGAGAGAATGAAGCACTCAAGAATCCCCTTGTATTTGTTGTGGACGACAACTGAAGCTAGGGGAAGGATCTCAACTTTTTCTTTTTATATTGAGACCCAAAACAGTAATTGGAAGGGTCCCATGAGGTTTAGGGTCAAGATTTTTAGATTAGTGAGGGGCCTGTGCACTTAATCTTAGCTTAGTTCACAGGAGCTTCTTGGATAAACAGAATACAAGCCAGGGAACCCCAAACCCTTGAAATTACAATTTAGAATTCTTAATCAAAAAATTAAAGGGTTAATCAAATTTTTAATCTCTAAACAATTTCAAAATTCAAGTTTAGTCCCTAAACAAAAATTTGACTGGTCAAAGTCTTAATCTTTTTAAAAATTTGATTTTAATCCCTGAATAAAAGTTTGACCAGTAAAAGTACTTAATGTTTTTAAGAATTTGATTTTTAATCCCCAAATTAATGAGATTTTAGAAACTAGAAATTGAATTTTAAAAAAGTTTAGAGACTAGAAATTAAATTATTTTTAAAAAATTTGGGGACATGACAAGTCAAACTGATGTAGGGAATTAAAACCAAATTTTGAAAAAATTTAGTTGACCCAAAACTAAAATATGCATAAATCAAGTACAATGTAGTACAAATTCTACAAAACAAAGTTAGAACAAATAGCAATTTCAGTTCAAATTATAAAATGAAGCAAAAAAAAAAAAGATAAGGACGTAGGTTATAAATAACATAAAAATAATAATAATTTTGTAGGAAAAGTTGTAAGAGTATTACTTTTATGGATAAATAGTCATTTTCGTCCCTGAATGTGTAAGGTGCTGACAAATTTGTCCCTGAAATATGAAAATTCAAATTTTTGCCCCTGAAAGTGAAAAAAAGTGTGACAAATATATCCCTCCGTTAACTTTCGTCCGTTACCGTTAATATCATGGACAAATTTGTCAATGCACTACACATTCAAGAATGAATTTGTCAGCTCTCTATCCAAAATATAATTTAATCTTCATATTCTCTCTTTTTTAACCATTACAAGCATAACATTATAATAAACACTTAAAAATTAGAAAAGCAAGCATAAGTTAAAACAAGCATAATATTGATTAATAAACATAATTTGATTGTTGTTCTGAAATTTCTATTATAACTGTTCTGCTCAAAGAGAACAGAAATGTACAACAAGTGGTGTTGGATGATTTTATGTAGGATCAGACTCTATCTCTCTTAAGAGGCTTATGAAATTGAAGCAACTTAAGGAAGAAGAAGATCACAGCAGCAGCAGTAACTCAACACGATTTGGCGTGTAGTGTGTGCCGTGTGAATGGAAAGAGAGAGTTAGGATTGTGTGTACCTTTCACCATGGTGCATGCTTTATTTATAGGAGTCTAACCTGGACCCTGATGATTGACGGTTGAAGCCCACTATCTTTTACCGGGATATTCAGAGATATGGATAACTGAAAGATAGCGGTTATGATAACATATCTTCTATCTCTGGTGGTTATGATAATGGGTTATTGAAAGTTTGAATATTCGAATTAATAGGATAAAAGATAATACATCTTTTATCCGTAACAGATGCCCCTCAGCCCAGTCATCTAGTATTCTGGGTGACCGGGATGTATCAGTAATGAACCGGATCAAGTTTAGAGAATCTGAGCCGGGGTAAGTTTTGTAGTTTGCCCCTTGCCGAGGTAATCGACCTGTCTGACAGTTTTCACAAGTCATTTCCAACCAACTCCCGTGCCGAGCTATCTCTTGTCTCTTCAAAGTAGCCTGAGAAGCTATGAACATCGAGAAATGGAACGACTTCTTTTTCTCAACTGCCACGTGTCTTGTCGATTAAACTGTCATTTCTTTGCACGCTTTAATCATTTCCTTTTTGCAATAATGACATCTCTGCCCCTTCCATGACCTTCCACATACATCAGTTATTACTCCACATCTTTTGAATTCTAGCGGTTACTCTTTTTGTTTAATGTGCCTTTTCCGTTTCATTTCATTCAGGTGCCTTATTTCACTTTCGCCTTTGCAACTTCTACATTCTCACTTTCTCTTGCGTCTCATCTGAACCCTTCGTTCTTCGTTGTCGCTTCTCCTTCCATCAACCTCTATTCATTCCAGGTATTTTTCCTTCTGCACTCTGATTTACAGCCATTTTAATTTCTTGTTTTTCATTCTGTTCCGCATAACAACATTTTCTTGCATATTCCTTTCGCTTCCCATAGTTTCCAATTCCTGTGTATTCTCCATATTTCTGTGCATTTCCAGTATACCATGAAATACACACATGAGGAAGAAGAGAAAATCCGCAGAACGATTTCCCCTGGTTCTGCATTCTGGTTCTTTAGTGTCCCTCTTTCTGAAGAGGAGAAGAAAAAATCCATGCTTCGGGCTTCCTCTAACCCTGGCAGTTCAAAAGTCCCCAATTCCCAAACCTCCCAAACCTCCCAATCCTTCTAGATTAGGGTCCTCTAGGTTAGGGTCATCATCACATCAAAGATTTGCAATACTTTCCTCAGAGTCTAGGGTAACCCCCAGGGCTCCCATTCTTTCAAGTAGTGCCCCTTCAATCAATTCTGGAAACAGCCCCATGCCCGAGCCAAGTTTTGAAATCCGATATGAACATTGTTCAAAATATGTTGATGAATTTTTATATTTAGCCAGTATGGATTTCAATAAACAGGCCGATGCCCTACTGGATCAGTGCCGACATTATCCCATCATGGTTCCTAAACCCCTCCCCAAAGGGTCCAGTACCCCAACGAGCAGGTTAGATTGTAGTGTCAGTGTGCCGACTTTTGTTGAAGATTCCCCTGTATCGGCTCGGACCTCCTCCAATCTTAGCCCCTTGATGATTCATCCTCCAGGTACTTTACTAATTGTTGTTTTCTTTATTGTGATAGGTAATTATGGACTCATCTCATACGAGAATTGTTGAGGAATCCGCGGCCGGGTCTCAATCTCAAACTCTTTCTCCTACCTTAACAGGTAGGTACCCCTGGGTTACCTATGAGGTGTTACGAAACACCTTGGTGCTGGATTTCGAGAGCCTTGCTTTACTCCCCATCGGGGTTCAGGAAGGTTTTCATGTCTGCCTTCCCCGCCCGGATGAGCCTATTTGCTCTACCCAAGAAGGGAATGATCCTGATTTCTTTTTGTTTTATAAGGATATAATTACTCGGTTGGGAGTTCGTCTTCCCTTTACCGACTTGCAAATGCGGGTGTTAGATCATCTGCAAGTCGCCCCTTCCCAAATTCATCCAAATGGCTGGGCTTTTATGCAAGCCTTTGAAATTTTGTGTCAAAAGCTAGAAATTCCTTGCACTTGTCCCCTATTCTTTTATTTTTTCACTATTCAAACCGGCTGATCAGGTAAAGAACCTGCCGACCGGAAAGGGTGAACCTCTTTCCGAGGTCGTAATGACTGCGGCCACTCTGACCGTAGGCTTTTCTCTTTATATACCGAGTCCTTCAAGGGCTTTAAAGATAAATTCTTTAAAGTTGTTGCCGAACCCGACCAACATCCTTTCTTTTCAAACTCATCTGATTCTTCTTCGGGATCCTGGAAGTTCCCATTATACTGGTCTTCCAGTCATCACGACCTCCCTCCTGCTTTTTATCGAACCGACGAGACTCAGTTGTCGGATTCCGACGCTACTTCTGCAGCTCGAATACTGTCATACAAAGAATCGCAGAGCTTGGCTCCCATAGCTTATTATATTCAGTGTGGTCAGTTTAAATTTCTTTCGAAGATAATACTGAAAATTTTAATTCTTTCTTGCTAACATTCACTTTGTTGTTGTTGTGCAGCGGTCGAAATGGACTCCAACCCCGTTCCAAGACCTGCTCACCTTGTGGCCCTCAAATCTCGGAAAAAGCGAAAGCTGACCGAGGGAAAAGGCAAGGCCACAGCTGCTGATGCTAATCCGACCCCAACTCCTGCCGAGCCCGTTTTAGAGGCTCCCTCAGTTCCTCCTCCACCCTCTTCTCCTGTGGCCGAAGCACCTGTCACTGTCTTCGACGCACACATGGTGGACGTTGCCCCGGACGTCCCGACCTCTACTGATGCCCCTACCTTGGTGCCCGAGTCTCTCGAGGAACATATTCAACTGTCGCCCCGATCTCTTTGGGAGAAGGGCGTCACTCGGGAATTTTTCCAAGTTGCTCGGGCACTCAAAAGGTATTCTAACTTGGTGCCCTTTTCAGACCCCGAGTTGGAAGAGCTGAGCTCGATGGAGCTGGCTTGCTTGAAGAGTGCCACCTTGCTTGGAAGCTTAGCATCTTTGAATAAAAAAGATTGAAAGGTGGCTGCCGAGCTTGAAGCTTCTGAAAACGAGACTCGACGACTTCAACAGGAGCTGGACTTAGCTCGGGAAAATGTGGCGGCCTCGGCCAAGGAGGTGGAGGCATCTCGGGCTGAGACCAAAGAGGCACAAGAATCAGTGGCCAAGCTGACTTCCGAGCTTGAGGCTTCCCGGGCCCAGCTTGAAGCTTCCTGGGTGGAAGCTGAATCCTCTCGTGCCACCGTGGCCAAGCTGGAACAGAATCTGACCGTAATCCGGGGTAGGCCCCACGACATTCGCGACCGTTGTGATCAGCTACTTGCCCTTAACGACAAAAAGAACAAGGATTTAGCTGATACCACCAACGAACTTATGTTTGTTCGGTCGCAATTGGCCCGGTCTACTGAAGCCTCGTTCAATAATGCTTTGGATCAGATTCGCCTCTTGAATCCCAGCGTCGAGCTGAACACCGCGGGCATGCACTTCAAATCCTACGTCGGTAATGGCCAGCTGCTGACTATCTCCGACAGTGAGCAGGAGGAGCCAAGCTCGATGGACACACCCGAGGAGGATCGAGCCCGGGAAGGTGATGGAGGAAATTAAAGGGCCGAGATGCCGGTTGTACTTGTAATTTTTAATTACTTTCTTCAAACAATTTCTGCATATTTTATCTTTCCTTGACAATGCACAATTTATTGCACAATTTATCTAAGTAATTTATTCGACTTTTATCATTGTTGATTTGCTTTGCCGCTTCATTTCTTCCGTATTTTGGCTTCAATGGCCAAGTATTATCTTACCTGAATCATTGGTCGGGATTTAAATATCATTTTGGAATCATGTTTCAGTCTTAGCAACTGTTAATGTATTTCATAACATTAATCTGTAGATGTAATTCTTTCGGCAAACCCGTTGATTCATCCATGATTAAGTAGTTACGTCGACTTGATTAGGGCCGAGATAATACAAAACAACGACTAAGCACATAAATTTGTGCACAATATAAAAATTCCTTACAATAAGGATTTCATTAATATTCGAAGGTTACATGAGTTTCATGATCTCAACGACAGATTTGCACAGGTTTTATGTTCCCGATTTACATAATCGACTGATGAGAAATACATGAAAAATTTACTGTGATTCCTACTAGAGGCAACCACATAATGAACTCCCATAATCCCTATGACAGGCTCGATGGCCAATTAAAGGGAAACACATGGTGAGAACAATAATCCATGATCCCTATGACGGGCTCAATAGCCAATTAAAGGGAAACACATGGTGTCCATGATTCCGATGATGGACTTAAAGCCAACTAAAGGGAAACACATGGTGAAATTCCATAATCCCAATGACGGACTTAAAGCCAACTAAAGGAAAACACATGGACTTTCTCGGCTGCACATTGTCAGCTATAATATTTCTTTAGCTTGTCCGCATTCCACGTCCGTTTGACTTGTTTGCCTTGTAGCGTTTCCAACAAATATGCTCCTTGCCCCAGATTTTGAACAACTAGGTACGGTCCTTCCCAATTTGCTGCTAACTTCCCATCTCGGGCATTTTTATTCCCGATGTCTGCTCGTCGTAATACTAGATCGCCTTCTTCAAAAGATCTCGGCTTCACCTTTTTGTTAAATCTTTGGGCCAACTTCCATTTTCTGTGTAAATCTCGGCGATGTGCTGCAGTGCGGACTTCTTCTATTAAATCCAGCTCGGCAGCGAGGGCGGCATTGTTATCTTCCATTTGAGACGTGTGCTGCCTTCTCCAAGACGATTGGCCGATCTCTACAGGTATCATGGCTTCGCAACCATACGTCATTCTGAATGGAGTCTCTCCAGTAGCTGTTTGGGTCGTAGTTCTGTAGGCCCATAGAATATAATAAAGCTGTTCCACCCAGTTTGGGCCAGCTTCTTGCATTCGTTTCTTTAACCCATCAAGAATAACTTTGTTTGCTGCCTCTACTTGGCCGTTAGATTGCGAGTGCTCCACTGAGGCAAAATGATGCTTGATGTGGAACCCGGTCATCATTGCCTTGAACGTGCCATCGGCAAATTGTGTCCCGTTATCGGTAACAATTTCTGCCGGGATTCCGAATCTCGCTATTATACCCCGCTCCAAGAATTTTTGAACACGGGCCGAGGTAATAGCAGTCAGAGGCTCGATCTCGATCCACTTGGTAAAATAATCAACGGCCACTATTAGCCATCTTATTTGGCCTTCCGTAGCTTTAAACGGCCCCAAAAGATCCATGCCCCATTTCTAAAAAGGCCATGGTGCCGTGATCGAACTAAGCTCGGATGGAAGGATCCATAATATCTTCGCATGTTTTTGACAGGTGTCACATCTCTTGACGTGCTCTGCTGCGTCTGCCTTCATCGTCGACCAAAAGTATCCTACGCGCAGAGCTTTTAATGCTAAAGCTCTTGTACCCATGTGCTGACCGTTAATCCCTTCATGTATCTCGGTGAGTACGTACTCAGCTTGATTTGAACTCAAGCACAATAATAGTGGGGTGTGGAGGCCTTGCGGTATAGTTCGCCATCAATGATCACATACATCGCGGCATCCCGGATTACTCTTTTTGCATCTAGTCCTTCATCCGGGACTATCCCTTGTTCTAAGTAGCTGATGATAGGCCTCCTCCAATCTTCAGCGACCAGTATGACCATGATGCATGCAGGCTGGGCGAGCTCTTACTGGATGACTGTTCTGTGGTTACTCATTCCTTTCGTACTAACCAGTTTTGATAATATGTCGGCTTGGGCATTCTCTTCTCTTGGGATATGCGCAACCACTACTTCATCAAATTTCGCCATAATCTCCTTTACTTTAGCCAGGTATTTGGCTAGTAGAGGATCCTTGGTTTGATACCTCCCCTCAATCTGCGCTGAAACAAGCTGCGAGTCAGTGAAGACGTTGACTCTCAACGCTCCTTGCTCTTTGACCTGCTTTAGCCCGACAATTAATGCTTCATATTCTGCTTGATTATTGGAAGTCGGAAAATTGAGTTGTAATGATTGTTCAAGTGACACGCCCTCGGGATTCTCAACGATGATTTCGGCTCCACTTCCCTTAGCATTGGATGATCCATCGACGTATACTTTTCGCACCCTATCCTCTTGCTGGGTGGATGATGTCGGGGTTAGCTCCACCATGAAGTCGGCCAAAGCTTGAGACTTGATGGCGTGACGAGCTTCATACTGGATATCAAACTCGGATAGTTGAATGGCCCAATTCATCATTCTTCCCGCCAAATTCGATTTATGTAACACTTGCCGAATGGGCTGATTCGTCCGCACGATAACATACGGCTTTGGAAATATGGGCGAGTGAGCAAAGCAAAAGCCACCTTTTCCAACTTCTGATATCGTAACTCCGAGTTCTTGAGCTCGGCTCACAAAGTACACCGGTGACTGAGACTTGCCCACTTCTCTGACTAATACAGCGCTGATGGCCTCTTCCCTAACTGAAAGATACAAGATGAGTGTTTCGCCAGGCTCTGGCCTTGACAACACTGGAGGTGAGGCTAAGCATGTCTTGATCTTCTGAAAAGCCTCTTCACATGCCGAGTTCCATCCTATACTGGCTTTTTTCTTCAATAACTTGAAGAAAGGAAGGGCCTTTTCCGCGGACTTCTTTCTTATTAGAAGGAAACTGCATATCCAGGACGGCTTTACATTTATCCGGGTTTGCTTCGATCCCCCGGTGAGTCAACATGAACCCCAGGAACTTTCCGGCTTTCACCCCAAAAGTGCACTTTAGTGGGTTCAAGCGTATGCTATGCTGCTTGAGCTTTCGGAAAGTTTCTTCTAAATCTTGGATATGGTCTCTAGTTGCTGGTGTCTTCGTGATCATGTCGTCGATGTAAACTTCAATGTTGCGCCCGATCTGATCCGAGAAGACCTTATTCATCATTCGCTGGTAAGTTGCCCCGACATTTTTTAAACCGAAGGGCATGACGTCGTAGCAATAATTTGCTTCGATACCTCGGAATGCTGTTTTTTCTCGATCATCTGGATGCATAGGTATCTGATTATACCCGGAGTAAGCGTCCACAAATGATAGTAATTGGAAACCAGCCGAGTTATCTACGAGTTGATCAATACTCGGCATCGGATATGAGTCTTTGGGACATACTTTATTCAAATTTGTGCAATCAACACAGACTCGCCACTTCCCGTTAGACTTCTTCACCATTACAACGTTGGAGAGCCACGTCGTATACTGTATTTCCCTTATGAACCCGGCATCCACCAGTTTTTCAATATGCTTCATCAGAGCTTGCCTTCTGTCTGGGCCGAGCTTCCTGTTCTTCTGTGCTACCGGTTTGGACCCGGGATACATTGCTAATTTATGGCAACAAAAAGTAGGCTTGATTCCAGGTATCTCGGAAGCCTTCCAGGCAAAGACATCCTGGTTTTTCCCTTAGGCATTGGATTAATTTGCCCTTGGTTTCTGGATCGCACTGTTTACCTACTTTCGCTATTTGTTCTGGAGAGCTTCCAATCTGAACATCTTCAAGCTCATCCACCGGCTCTGGTCTCCATTCCTCGATATCCCGCATATCTAGCTCTACCAGATTGACTGGCTTCCGAGATGAGTGTGTCTCGAACCGAGATTCTGCCGGCTCTCCCTGCCGAATTCGAGGCGGGGAAGATGGGCCATCCTCAGTTTCCCTGATCGTGTTGTAATAGCATTGCCTCGACTCCCTTTGGTCCCCGCAAATCGTAATGACTTTGCCGAGATGCCCGACCATCTTCATCTTCTGATGCTTGGTGGACATCAGTATGTCCCATTTATGGAGCGTTGGCCTGCCCAGGATAATGTTGTACGACGACGAGAATTCAGCAACGGTGAACGTGACCCTTTCTGACTTGAAGCCTTCATTCGTTCCCAGGGTGAGCTGAAGATCAATGACACCTTTCAAGCCAGTGCCTTCCCCATTGAAACTGTACAACATGGTTTGACATGGCTTCAGGTCTTCCTCCCTCAGGTTCATCTTCTTAAATGCGCTCAAGTTGATGATGTTGGCCGAATTACCATTGTCAACAAATATTCTCCTGACCCGAAAATTGGTCACGGTTCCCGTTATGACGAGGCCATCGTCATGACCGGGTACCACTCCCTTTAGATCTTCCTCAGTAAAATAAATCAGTGGGGGAGTGGCTTTCTTGCTGCTTCCTTTGCTGCTTTCCTTGAATTTCGGCTGGTCCCTTACCGACATCACTTCCTTGAGGTACTTCTTCCGTTGGTTGGCTGTGTCGCCTCTTCCTCCCATTCCTCCCGAGATGACGTTGCATTCAAACTCGGGCTCTGGGAATTCCTCATCTTTCTTGCTCTTCTTGTCATCTCGTTGCTTATTCTCCTGCTGGCTTTTTCTTTTGCCTTGGTGCCCCTGAGTTCGAATCACATACTGTCGTAGTTTGCCTTCTCGGACAAACTTCTCTATTGCATCTCGGAGTTCCCAACACTGATCCGTTGTATGGCCCGGTCCGTTGTGAAAATCACAATACCGGGAGTAGTCCAACCCTTCTCTTCTTACTATTGGAGGAGGATGGTCGACTTTCCTCATCTCGGTAAAAGCTACCTCCTTCCATATCTGACCACGCGTAGCAGTCAACGGAGCATACTTGTCAAACTTCAATTCGTACCTCCCGGGCCTGAAGTGAGGGTCAGGAATGCTTCGTGGAGGTCAGCCAACAGGAATATTTGCAGGGTGCCGATTGGACTGCCCGGGCTGTGGATTTTCCTGATGTCGGTTCCTTGGTGATGAGGGTTTTTTGTTTTCCCTCGAAGCTGAGTTAGCGATTTCCATCTGCTCCAATTCTAAATATTTTTTGGATCGGACCCTGAACTCGTTTAGAGACTTCACAGGATCCTTGTAAATCGACTTGGCGAGACGGGAAGACCCATTGAGCCCGGCTGAGATGAGATGGACATGAACTTTTTCTTCCAAACCCTGAACTTGCAGAGCGGCTTCCTTGAACCGGTCCAGATAACTCTGCAATGTTTCCCTGGGCTGCTGGCGTATTTTACCCAGAGCAAACTCGGATTTTGGCTGCTTCTTGCTTGTTGCAAAATTTAGCAAGAACTTCTGGCCAAAATCTTCGAAGTTATGGATGGACCGCGGTGGCAGGGAATGAAACCAGGTTTGGGCGGCTCCAGTTAAAGTGGTAGTAAATATCCGAGAGATGATGGGTTCGTTAATACCTCGAACACACATCTACATGTCGAACTCATCAATATGTACCTGCGGGTCTTAGCTTCCATCATATTTAGATAAAAACGAGCCATCGAAATCTTCTAGGAACTGAGCATCCATAATTCTATCGACGAACGGGCTATTATTCTGATGACCCCGGCGGTATTTCCTCCGATAAGTACCATCGGCTGGTCCGGGGTGATGTCTGACCCCTCCTGTCGGTCTTTCTTCTGCAACGCAATCTGGTAGCGTGGCCGAGGAAAGGTGTAACATCCCCAAAATTATAAAAATGTGATACAAGTATGTTTAGAGAAAAAATAACTATATCACTCTTTCCAAGAAGTGGAAATTACTAGAAAACCCCTTAAGATAAAATGTCAAAAATGCCCTTGACATTTTTGAAAATGACCAAAATGTCCCTAGGTTGAATGACATAATTACCAAAATGCCCCTAGGCCAAAAATGCTCAAATAACTTTAGAAATTTTGTAGAAACTTGATGAAATTATAAAATACACTTAGAGGACTAAGTATCAACATATTTTGTGACACAAAACTCTAGAATAAAATTTCTACAAATTTTAGAAGATG
>PYAF01000983.1:697292-710403 GCA_007407185.1 Glycine tomentella | reverse complement strand
AAAAATTAAATATGTCTATTTATAATAGTTAAAAAAAAAAAATCAAGGATTACTTATTTATCATGATTATAAATTATAGATTATATATACTCTATTGTCGTATATTAAAACAATTATTATAAATCTTCTTATTACATTTCTTACCGATTCTCCTACTTTATTTGTATAATAAATGTAAATGTGTTTTACACTTTCATAATATTAAATATATAATTTTTAATTTTGATATTTCTTTATAAAATAATAAAATATTAACAAAAATATAACATACAATATACTATCATCATTAAATTTATGACATATTAATAATTTAATGAGACATGGGTCACTATTTTCTATTTTTCTTTCTCTGCCTAAAACATGTTTTTTTTTTTTTTTTATCATTACATTGATATAAAATAATTTACGTTAAAAACATATTTATTGAAGACCGCACATACAAAATACGAGTATTATTTTTTTAACACAGTTAATTTTATCCTAAATTAGAATTTAAATCATAAATTACTAACAAACACAACAATCTATTACTTGTATCAATTATCGATAACCTTGCCTAAAACATTTTCTTTCAAGATGTAGGCTACCATGAGAGACCCAATTAGGTCTCAAAGATGGTGCTTCAAGACGACACAAGTTTATGACATGAATAAGTGCTTTGAGCATTACAATATTAGTGCATTGCATATGTGGGTGATAGTGTAGATGTAGAGAAGAAGGAAGAAGAAAATAAAAAAAAAAAAAGGTAAAAAGAAGAAACAAGGAAGATTGACGAGAAACGTCTTTGGCATCGACAATAGATGGTGGTTTGTGAAGGTGGATCTGTCTCAGAAGGATCTTGCTTGAACAATGCTTATGCCATTAGGGCTAAACTAAAAAAGTAGGAAAGAAAAAGAAAAAGAAAATAAAAAAAAAAGACAAAAGATAAAAAATCTAGACCATTGATTTAAAATTGTTTCTCATGGTGAGAGACCTTAAAGCATTTTTTATAAAATTCTCAAGTTGAATTTTTGAACTCAAAAAAATGTCCATTAGATATATTATTATTTTTGTTCAAGAATTCTTTATAGTGTAGGTTGAATTCTAGGGGAAAAAATCTTAAATTTTTTCTTTTAAAAGATTATTTTTTTAATGTTACTTGATAGAAAAAAGAGACTATTTTATTTTTCTTTCTGAACAATTAAAATTCAAAATCTCAAAATTAATTATATTACTAGAACAAAAAAAGAACAAAAATTCTTGACATCATAAAATAAAAAAGAATAATCTAAAAGCCTAAAAATAAATTCTTTCACTAAAATTGTTCTAAAATAAGATTTTCCACCCGCTTTCATCTTTCAATACAAAAGTTAAAAACGTGAGAAGTGGCAAGGTGCGTGAAAAGTAGGTTTCTAGGTACTATGATACTTTGAGATAATATCTCCAGCAGGACCCGGGTCCCACACGAAACATGGTTCTCGATGATGTACATTATACAGGGGAGATACTGATAGTGACCAACTAAGACATTACGGGTTCCTTTTGTAAGAGAGAAAATGGGAGGGAAGAAAATAAAAAAAAAAAGAAAACACAAAATTAATGAAACATTTTCTTATATTAATTTAAAGAGAAAATAATTTTTTTTTAATTTAAATTTTAAAATTTTCCTTCCTTCCATCCAACCAAACACAAGGGACATGCAACAGATCATATACCGTTGATATAGACGACTTAAAAAGTCCTCTTAGATCATCCAACATTCCAACTTCTACTAATTTGTCCTCAGTAGAGGGCTTGTTTGATTCGATACCAAAAATTAAGGCGTTGTCTACTGCGAGTTATCTGATATTGCACCTTCACCAACCGTTGATCGTTTTCATTTTATATTTATATGCGCCAAAGTGCAATGCTTCATCATCATCCAAAAACTGCATGTGCTTCTGTTCGTTTTCCAAATCTCCTCTTTGTTTCTGAATCTTCCCTTCGCAGTTCCAGAGATGGCTTCGCGTTGCTGGCCTTCCGATGCCGAGGTGCGTGTTTTGTGCTTAATTTATATTCTGATCTGCTCCTTAAATTACTTCGTCCTCATTTTTGCGTAGCTTATTTTTCTTTTATAGCTTCACCGTTTGATGACATTGCTGTTTTATACGCTCTGAAGCTGTTTCTGTTTCTTGTTTTTCCATCGGTTAGTTTGCAAATTGCAATTGGCATATTTAGCTGGAAGCTGTTTTTGAAAATTCGCGTAATGGATATCATTTAATGTTTGATTTTTTTTTTTTGTTTCTCGAAAATTTAATGATAACGTACTAGTTTGTCTTTTTCCCCAATGTTTCTTTAGTTACGTAGGGATCGGTAACCGCACATCATTTCTGGATTTACCTTGCTCTAGAAGGCAAGAGTGTTTGGATCGGTTTTGGATATTATATTATTCTATTAATAATAAAATTGATTGATCGTGAGCAAGGGATTTCTGGTGAATCCTCTCCATTGTGGCTCAACCTAGGATAATGTTCAGCATGACTGTTATGTGCTAGCAACTTATTTAATTCATAATGTTTTGAGCCTTTCAAAAGTTGGCGAATGGAATGTTACAATGGAAGTGGAAAATAACTGACAAATGTTAAGAGAACCTGAACAGTTGGAGTGGAGGAAGAATTGCCTTTTGATTCCAATGCTGTTTGATACTCTGTGATTGATCTACTTGTAATCTGCAGCTAAATGAATTGAGAGAGAGAGTTTCGAAAATAGCAGATCTGAATAAAGAGGAAGTTCGAGTTGTGGTATCTCCCTATCGAATATGTCCTTTGGGGGCACACATTGATCATCAGGTATTCTAATATATCTTTCTGTAATGTTATTGCAAAAGAAACTCAATGATTGATCTTGAGCAATATGTACTAGATCAGTAGTGCCGGGCAGATAAATTTCATCTGTTTAGTTGCCACTTGCCAGGCAATTTTCTCAATTTTCATTTTGAAATATGAATGAGTTCTCTTGCAATTTCCTTTGGTATTTGCAGGGTGGGACCGTTTCAGCTATGACAATCAATATGGGAGTACTTCTGGGGTTTGCTCCTTCTGGCAGTAACCAGGTAAATTATTCTTTCATGCTCATAAAGTCAAAATTAACTTCTTTCATGCTTTCACTTGATATGCACCCTACGCTCACTGACTCATTATTCATGATGCTTTCATTTGTTTGATGAATGATCTCGGGGACTTTTATTTTAGGTTGTAATTCGTTCTGGACAATTTGAGGGAGAAGTTAAGTTCAGGTCTGTGGTCAATGATTATAAAGCTTGCTGTTTCTTTATTTTTCTCTCTCAAAAGTTTCATTCCATTTCTTATAAAATTATCTTGGGTGAATGCATGCCAGATGCATTTATTTAGATATGTGCTACCTTTGACCATATCATTAGGATTACAGGACATGCTTCATAATGGTTAATGAAGATGAAATATAATTGCTAACTCTTACTAATTGACAAATGATGTAAAGCTTCACCATCATTACATATAGGGCTGAATGATGGACTCTCTAAGTAGTAATTGGTATATGACTTCAACCACCATTCTTTATTTCTTCTTTTAGTTACATAGGAGGTGCAAGTACCTGGGTAGGGGAGGGGATAACCGGTCTGGTGGAGGATCAAATCTCCAACGTCAGCATCACACCCAAATCTTCAAGATTTAGGGCCAGTGTCGATTTCTAATGTCATTCTGATCTTGGGCTATTCTTGTTTTTATTGTAAAATTTTGTTATCTACAAGATTATATGATTTGCCCAATTTTGAGTTATAAAGTGATTGATATTTGATAGAGTTGATGAGATTCAGAAGCCAAAAGATAAAAATTTGTACAAAGATTCATCAGAGCTACAGGAACAATGTAACTGGGGGCGTTATGCTAGAGGAGCCGTATATGCACTAAAGAGTAGAGGAAACATTCTTTCTAAGGTCAGATATAATGCCAGAGGTTCACCTTTCTATTCATCACTTGATTATGCTGAGTTTGTGCTATATGTATATCAGATGGACAGCAGCTCTATATGATAATATAGTTTAACCTGCACTTTCACTTTTATTAAGTTGAATATTTATGCTCTGCAATGTAGTTTACCTAGGGCTTAAAAATTGTTAACTAACAGGTGTAATTGCCCCAAGTTTGATGTTCTGTACATTTTGGGGAAAGGGATTGATCCATTTTGTATTGATATTATCTAAGTGTGAACCTTAGTAGCAAGAGGTTATTGGTCAACTTCCCTATGAGTTCTTTTGTGAAACACTAAAATAAACTAGCAAATCCGACTGAAGCTGTTTTTTCATAATTGTTATTTTTACTGTGCTCATAATTTTAAAATTTAGTTATGTTTGTATTTAATCAATTCAGTGAAATTTTATTATTCAACAATCCAACACAGTGAAATTTGGATGTCTCAACTTTCTATGCTAATCCTTAAACTTATTTGGGACACCACTACAAGCAAAAAAGACGTGGTAGAGAAAACTGAAGAGGCAATAGTCTGCCCACTTTAGGCTCCCTCGTGATCACTTTCCCTACACCTGATCTTGCATAAAACAACCAACATGAAAGAAGTTCACATTGCAATTGTTGTCCATCAATTGTATTACTGAAATTAAGCTCAAAATAAGTCCAAGGAACACTAACACGTCTCAAAAGGAAGGATTAATGTCTTCAACAGAAGTAATAGAAAGAGTATTACCATCAACAATTTGAATATTCTGGTGTCATTGTAAGTGCGAACATTGTGCAAATGTTCAGGGTAACTAGCCATGTGATTAAAGACCACAGAATCAACAAAGCAATGTTGAGATGGCATTGGGCTTACCTCATTGTACCATTTGCTGCACACTCTCCACAGTCAAAGCTCCTGCACTGGAGGTTGCAGGAGTAGAGGTTGGGCCCATTGAAGTAGTAGTGGCGTGAAAGGTTCTCCATCGAACAACAAAGCTTCATAAGAAATTGAACTTGTTTGGTGACTTCATAAACTTGTTGAACAACAAGAGGGTTTTGGAAACATCAACATGTAAAATAGCAGAATGGTCAACCCACAAACTAAGGAACCCACAATTATAATCCTAAATAGAGAGACTTCCTTGATGGTAAGTAGCTATGTCCCTATTTGGATAAACTTCTCTATAAGCACTTATAGAAGAAGAAATTAAAAAGATAAAATGAATTAAACTCCTCCCATAAGAAGGAGGGCTTAAGTCTCAAGGTAGGAGATTTGTGATACCATGTCGAGAAATTTTGGCTTGATGCCCTCTTTGATTCTATTCTCCTCTATAAATAGTACAGATTGATTTTCAACTCTTAATGACAAATTAATTCCAATCCCCAATTTGGACAACCTAATTAGGATTTCTTAATATATAAAATTAATAGGCTGATTATATTTTTAATTGATACAACATATAATTTAAACAAGAATAATAATGGGTTCCCTGGCTAACAATGTGATCTACTCTCCTCATTGGGGCCTCCAAATGTCTTCTTTGCACATATCCAAACCATCTTAACTAATTTTCGGATATCAATATCTCCTTGTACACAATCATTTATATTCTATCCTTTGTTGTATGATCACTTATCCTTCTTATTTTTTGCTACTCCCACTTTTTTCTCTTTTCCTTTTAAAATCTGGCATTCACTATTATAGAGTATAGTTGGTCATATAGCTGGCCAACTGAATTATACAAAAGAAAGAAAATATTAAGATTTTCAGTAATCAGAAAGTACTGGAAGATGTATTATGTTTCTAGGTTGCTTATTTTTGTTCATGACTTCAGCAATACAGTTTGTGATATTTTAGTTGGCTTCTTTTTCAACATGCTTTCAGATTTTAAGCATTGAACAACGTTGTCATGTTTAGCAAAGTTTAGGCTCTTTAGATCCTATGTCTGGGGTCCTGTTATGAGATTTTATTTTGACACATCCCATTTTTTTTAATTGTTGTAAAGTTTACATTAGTTTTTTTTAAACATCAGCCGTAGCAACTAAAAGTGAAATTTTTGGGGAAAAAATGTTTATTGCACTTTTGTATTTCTTATGTAATAAGTACTTCCCCCAGTAAAATCCTTTTAGTTGCTTAAAATTAGCTCTAAGGGTTAATGTCAATAAAACCTTTTTTTTTTTTTTTTGTTGTTGTTCAAATTATTGATGATGACATTTGATTTGCTACAAAACAAAATAGAACTTATCTCTGTCAGCTTGATCCTGTTTAGGACTGGTTCTCGGGTAAATGTTAGATCAGTGCAACTGTAAATATCTTTTCTCCAGCCTCATGGCCAGAAAATAAGAAACTGCTTATGTTGTATTTCTGGTTTTCTTACAATGAAGATCACTGCATGCAATTTATTTCTGTTATTTCAAAATGTATTCCCACCCATCCTTATTACAATGTTTCCAGGGTTTCATAGGATACATATGTGGTTCTGAAGGTCTGGACAGTTCGGGCTTAAGCTCTTCTGCTGCAGTACGATAGTGACTTCTCCCTGTCTACTTTCTCTTAATTTGGTCCTTAAAATTATGAGTATGATGGCCCTGTAATAATTGAAAGAAATTCATCAGAAGAAGATCTAGCTAGTTTAGCTTCTCGAGAAAAATTCATATGCACTTTAATTCCTAGTAGTAACAAAATAAATGATCATTGAAGAAATGATTTATTATTTATTTATTTGACTGTAAATTTATTAAAAGTAAAAATACTTTTATAACCCTGAATTACTAATAATGCCTTAATTACAACCAGATCCCAATATATTATTTCACTCTCCAAATAATGTTCATATCTGTTAATCTGATCCTATACTCATGTTCTTTTTGTTCTTTTTTATAATAAGCTGTTCGTTTTGATTTCTTTTGAAAAACACCATGATAGATCCCTGTTGGCAACTGTTCATTTCTTCTGACTTTCTCTGGGTATTTCAACTTTCATTGTTTGGCAGGTTGGAGTGGCTTACCTCATGGCTTTGCAATATGCAAATGATTTAGTAATATCTCCCACAGAAAATATTGAATATGATAGGTAAGTCTATCCAAGTCCTTGGGGACAGTCACTATGCATTCTTCTTGAACCATGGGCAAATGTATTTTTTATTTTATTTGCCAATGTTAGTTTTTGTTAGTGGGAGGGATTCAAACCCACGACCTCTCTCTCCTCCCTCCTCCCTTCCGCCACCAAGCCAATCACCATGAGCAAATGTATGAATCAGTGCAGTCAAAGGCATCAGAATTTCTTAAGTAATTGAAAGCATTTGATAAGGTGTACTAAATGCTCCTTAACCAATACCCAGTGCACTCTTTAGCAGTACCCCTTTTAATTTTACTTTGAATGTCATGTCTTCAAGAATGCAAAATAGTCAAATATTGTAACAGTCTTCTTCCTGCCCACCCCACAACATCATTGTTTGCATATTTCTGTTAGCAAGGCTTTGGCACCTTTCAGTTCAAGGCGTTAAAACCCATAACACCTCTTGACTTTAAGTACCTTGATATGGATTGACTTTTGTTTGTTAGAAAAAGGGAAATATTTTTCTTCCAATCTCTGCTTCTCACACTCTTGTTACACCTCTTTGCAAGGTAGTTGCTCACTGATGGAAAGTAAAATGCTTCTAACATGTTACCATTGAAGTAGAAAAGTTAATGCCACCAAAGCTTAAAAGGAATTAGATCCCCATCCTTTTATTCATTGTGATTATAGATATGCTACTGAGTCATTTCTTAATTTTCTGGTGATATTAGATCAGCCCTGTTAAATGTTACTTTTCTCCTTATAGGTTAATTGAGAATGAATATTTGGGTCTGAAAAATGGCATAATGGACCAATCAGCTATATTGCTTTCAAGTCATGGTTGTTTGATGTGCATGAATTGCAAGGTAATACCTGGATTAATGCGTTGTTGTGACAAGTTCTAAATGTCTTTTGATTTTTTGAAGCATATTCATTAGTTACAGAACTAGATTTGGTATCTGGCATGTTGACCATGTGCCCTTTTGTCACTCAAGCTTCTTATTGTGTCCATATGTATGTTTATGCATCTTTTTCACCTATATGGTGGGTGGTAATGAGGGAGTATGCGTTTGAAATGCACTTGAACAGTGTAGGTCATTGTAAAATATACAAGGGAAACTAGAGAGGCTCACCTCCCCACTTTCTCCCAAGAAATAAAATGCCGACAATATCATTTACCAAATCCTCACTGTCAATGTTTATATATTCCTCTAAGTTCCTTGACCCTAGGGACTTGCTAAATGCTGGGGAAATTGAATTTATCAACCAAAGCACTTCAAAATTCTACCACTAACTTGTAGCATAAGTTGTCATCTTACAAATATAAAGAATTTTTTTCCACAAATTTGTATTAATTGCTAGATCCATTTCATGTAGGCATTGATTTTTGATACATGCTTAATTCAGATACATGAAAATTGAAAATACTTTTGTTTGCAGTTGCACCAGCATCCCTTGGATAAAGATGAGCTGGATATCTTTTAAGATGTAAATAACTAGTTTTTTTGCTTAAAACCTTTCTATGGTATTCAATATTAAGCTGTTTTAGAAAAAAAAATGTTGCATTGAGGTTTGAATCTATGACGCCATACATACTAGCCCAGCCCCCACTATGCCGACCCTAGTGGGTTTATTTCTATCCTACTTGAGATAGGGGGATATGTTAGCTTAATTAATGCAATTAAATATTTAGCATAATAATTAATTAACACCACTATTTGTAATAATGGTCTTAATTAATAATTATGCTACAAATAATTTCTCCCTGTTATCGTTGTCCTTCCTCTATTTTCATGTGTTGGTTTGGCACATGCAGACCAAAGATTATAAGCTTGTTTACCAACCAAAGGTTCTAAAATTCAACAAAAGTGGGCAACCGAAAGCAACCAGAATATTGTTGGCACTTTCGGGGTTGAAGCAAGCTCTGACGAATAACCCTGGATATAACAAGCGAGTTGTAGAGTGTCGAGAGGCCGCACAAATTCTTCTTGAGTAAGTTTTTCTTTCTTCTTCTTTTGCAAATTTATTACTGTTGTCATTCATTTTTTTAATAAGAACTTGTCTTTACTTTACATGCATTGCAAAATATTTAAGACATTTCTAAGTTTTAGTTTCTCAACTCTCAAGAGCTGTTGCAAAATGCCAACTTTACACTTACAAAAGGGTGTCATTAAACTGAGCTAGAGGATGGAAGTGGTTAATTACTAAAATGGATAAAATAGCTTATATTCCTCATTAATCTCAATTAGGTCTCTCATGAATCCATTTTTGGTGTTGTCAAATTTGCATCAGTTTAGTTTAGTATAAGATGAGGGTGAGCCTTGACACAATGGTAAGGTTGCTGCCTTGTAACCTGAAAGCCACGGGTTCAAATCCTAGAACAATCATTCTGTTTGTGGGGCAGGGCTGCATACATTTGCCTTACCCAAACCCCACTACGTTGGAGCATCGTGTACTGGGTCACTTAGTTTATTAAAAGATGAACGGTAGAAGTTTTAATTGCAATAATAACTAAATTTGATATATAAGACATTAGCAAGGTAAACAAGTTAGCTCTTATTGTGAATAATATTTCAAGAAGATGTTTGGTAAAGAGAAGGAAAATAATTATAAAACAAGCTAAAAAAGTTGGGTTTAGTATTTTTAAAACAAGCTAAACCAAAGCTTAAAATTTGGTTCATTTAAATAAATGAGTTAAGCTTGAACATCCTTTTTTATTTTCAAGCAAGTCAAACTAGAGTTTTAAATTTTGTCCTAGTAGTTTTTACTCATTTGGTTTTTGGTCCCTAAAGCCCCCCTCCCCAAGGTATAGGTCCATACAGTTTCCTATTATTGAGGTTTTGCTCCCTTTGAAACCAATATACAATTAGAATTTAGAACTAAATTGATGTATATGAATTTGGTGAGATAATCAACGCCCAAGAAGTTTATATTATTTTTTATTCATTCTGCAGAGCATCTGGAGATTACAAAACAGAGCCCATCCTATCTAATGGTCAGTATCATGCCTTCTCACATGTGAACCTAGGTATATCTTTTTATCAAATAGCTAACTGAGTTAAGTAATTTTTTTGTTTTTTCCACTGAGCAGTTGATCCAGAAGTATATGACGCTCACAAGGTATAAAGCATTGTCATGTTAAATTGATAAGTATACAGATCTTTACATATCCTGGTTAATTTGTGATATAATGCACAATTTATATTTTGGGTGATGGGCTGATGGCATAACAAACATGAAATGTATAGCTAAATAAATAGTTTCTTTTTTTTTCTAGGAATACGATTTTGAAAATTGTATAACTGTAGAAAAGTAATAAATGCACTGATATTTTCTTTCTAAGCACTACAGCAACAACAACATCAAAAGCCTTATCCTAGTAGTTGAGTTTGGCTACACAGATTACTCAATGTTATTTTGCTAGATCAAAGACTAAAAGTTTAGAAATATTATTTACCATGAGATCTATCCTAACCAATTCCTCCAAAGTCCTTCTTGGCCTCCCTCTTCTCTTCTTCACTGGGCTATAATCATACAGCCCATTCTTCTCACTGGTGCCTCCCATGGCCTTCTTTGCATATGTCCAAACCACCTTAATATACTTTTTGTCATCTTTTCTTCTATTGGTGCTACACCAATCACTTCTTGTATACAATCATTTTGTATCTGGTCTTCTGTTGTATGTTACGCACCCATCTTAACATTCTCATTTCTGTCACTCTGATCTTTTTCTCTTATTGTGCCTTTAAAGGCCAACATTCACTACCATAAATTATAGGCAGACGTGTAGCAGTACAATAATTTGCCCTTGAGTTTGGTAGGCACCTTATGGTCACAAATAATCATGTAAACCATCAATATATAAAAAATCATGCATTGCGTAATGTGATGCAAAGATACTGAAGTTCTAGAAAACCTTTTGATGTTGGAACTTGATATGCACAAACATATAAACAAATTGAATGGGCACACGTGACTTTCATAAAAAAAAAATTCTTCTAGAATTCTGAACATTTTGATGGGCAAACCATCTAGCATATAAAGAGTAATTGCTAATTACTCAACTTCTGAAGTTCCAAAAAATTGAGGTTGGTTGGGATTGAGAATAATATATTTTGAGGGCTAATAGTTTTCTGAAATAAACCCAGCTTGATAGAATTTTGTTTTTGTTTTGCACAGTTGTCAATGGATTTGTAAAAAATGTGTTGATTGGGTCATGAACTACTGAAATTCATCAATCACTATGTTGGAGTTCCTTCAGAGTACAGTCAACATAATAACAAACTTATATGGGAAGTAGTCTATGTTTAAATAGTTTGTGTCTAACTTGAGTTATCTCTCGTGCATTCACGCTCAAAACAGGCTTTGAAATGTTTTCCAAGATAGCAATGGTGTATTCCACATGCCAAAGATTATTGGATCTTGTGCTTCCAAATCTTGCCACTTTAAAAATGTTCAAAATGCAGATAAAATTATGCTTGTTAGTTGTTATATAGACGAAAATCAAATTTTTTTGGTAAGAGATAGAGATGTAAATAAAAGATGGATGAACTACTTTAACAAAAATTTTAATGGGGATGACGATAAAGCTGAGGTGGACTTAGAGGACGCTTATGATGATCTGAATAGAAGATTTGTGCACAAAATTAATATACATGAAGTTAAGGAGACTTTAAAGATGATGAAGAATAATAAAGCTTTGGAATTCGATGACGTCCCTATTGAAGTGTGGAGAGGTCTGGGGGATGTGGCAATAAAATGGCTGACTAATCTTTTTAATAAAATTCTTCAAAAATAAGATGTTTGATGCTTGGAAAAAAAATGTTTGTGCCTATTTACAAAAAAGGAAGATATCCAGAATTTTTTTAACTATAGAGGTATTAAGCTTATGAGTCATACTATGAAGTTATAGGAGAGAGTTATTGAACATCGCTTGAAGAGAGATACCAAGGTTTCTGTAAATCAATTTGGATTTATGCTAGGAAGATGTACCATAGAAGTCATTTTCTTGATGCGATAATTAATGGAAGGGTATCGAGAAAAGAAAAAAGACTTACATATGGTGTTCATAAATCTTGAGAAAACATACGATAGGATCCCAAGAAATATTTTATGGTAGGCTCTTGAGAAGAAAAAGTACCATCAAAGTATGTAAATGCAATCAATGATATGTATGATGGGCCTACCACATGTGTGAAAGCTTGTAATGGAACATTAAGTTATTTTTCTATCACGGTAGGTGTACACCAAGGTTCGGCTCTTAGTCCTTATCTCTTTACCTTAGTGATGAATGAACATTCAATAGAAAGTGCCGTAGTGTATGTTTTTTGCAGATGATATTGAACTTACTGATGAGACCATGTTAATAGAAAACTTCTTTTCTTTTATTTTTTTTCTTTTATCTTATTTCCCTTTTTCCTTCCCCTTTCACGTTTTTTTTTTCAACCTCTTCGTCTCTATCATTAGGTTCATCTACCACCGACCCAATTAGCTTGGGTTAAAAATACTGTTGATGATGATGATCAGTTGTTATATCGACATTTACAAGAAAGTATTATAGATTTTTTGCTATGCTAGTTATTAGAACCTGCTTACTTCTTCCAGCTTATTTACTGATGTTTAATGCTTCTTTCATATGTTGTATAATATATATCCCGTTTATGATTTTAGCATAATCAACTAATCAAGTACTCCTACATTTTGTTTGTGCAGCACAAATTAGAACCCAATCTAGCCAAAAGAGCGGAGCATTATTTCTCAGAGAATATGCGAGTTATGAAAGGTATAATCAGTTGAATTGCTCAGATAAATTTCATCTTGAGGTTTGCCCTGCTCATTTAACCTTTTTTGCTATAAACATAATTTTATTAATTTATTTAATTTTTAACCCAGGAGTTCAGGCTTGGGCGACTGGCAATTTAAAAGATTTTGGAAAGCTTATTACAGCTTCTGGTCGGAGTTCCATTCAAAATTATGAATGTGGTATAACCTAAACCCCCAAATTCATTATTGGAATGTTTTGAAATTTCATCTTCTTGCTCTTATAATATGAAAGTGACATGAAGTACAGGAAACCAAAATGGGGTGGAAAAACATATAT
>PYAF01000983.1:637122-697192 GCA_007407185.1 Glycine tomentella | reverse complement strand
CTTGGGCGACTGGCAATTTAAAAGATTTTGGAAAGCTTATTACAGCTTCTGGTCGGAGTTCCATTCAAAATTATGAATGTGGTATAACCTAAACCCCCAAATTCATTATTGGAATGTTTTGAAATTTCATCTTCTTGCTCTTATAATATGAAAGTGACATGAAGTACAGGAAACCAAAATGGGGTGGAAAAACATATATTTCTTATGCAGTTTTTCAATTTTCCAATATCTAGCTGCACATATTTCTATAAGTATATAGCCCTGAAAATTTACACACAAAAAAAATGAGCCTGGAAACCGCTAACATTTTACACAAAATAGTGTTGGATTTTAAACTTGTGTTGTTACCTTTAGTACTCTGAAACACTTTTAGTTCTGTCCTTTCCTTCTCTACTGTTCTATATTTTCCTCTAAACTTTTTTTAATTGCTTTCCTAAAGCTTTCTTCCAAGCCCTTGGTACATGATGGAATGTTCACTATGAATCCAGATTCTCAGCAAAGCAAAATATTTATTTTCTATTTTAGTTCTCCAAATTTAATTTAATTGACCCTAAACATTATATTGGAGCTATTGGTGTCCTATCATTTGCATTATATCCGGATTGTATTGATAAACAGAAGACCAAAATGAAACAGCTGAATTTTTTTAAGAGGAATCTAATAATTTAATCAAACGCATCATAAATAAGTTTTCATCGCCTTTGATTTAAAATGAATTGAAATTTTTTCATCAGTTCTTATTGTATGCGTGCGTGCTTTAAAAATAACATCTCCTTATATACTTTTGAGACATGAAAACTTACACGTTATCCTTAGATAATTAGATGTGAGAGTAACTATTGATGATCATGTTGAATGATGTGTCTGCCAAGGTTGTGAACCACTTATTCAACTGTATGAGATCCTTCTGAGGGCTCCCGGTGTATTGGGAGCGCGCTTCAGTGGTGCTGGGTTTAGAGGGTGTTGCCTTGCATTTGTGGAGGCTGACCTTGCAACTGAAGCTGCATCATTTGTCAGGAGGGAATATCTCAAGGTACAGCCAGAGTTAGCAAGCCAAATAAGCAAAGACACAGCAGTTTTGATATGTGAATCTGGTGATTGTGCACGTGTAATTTAAACAGCACTGTTGCCGTTAATACTTGCATTGCATCATCATTCTTATAATTGTAATCGTAGCTGTCAATCTCATTGTAATTCTATCAAATCTTTTTATTCTTTTCATGTATTTCATGGCCTAGAATAAGCTCACGTTACATTATTAAATTTGAAAGAGGTGTATTTTAGATGGTGAAAAATGTAGTTATACTCCTTAGATTATAAAATTAATATGATAGACTTTTAATAGTTTTGTAACTCATTATATATTTTAGAGTTTAATTTAGATATATTGTCACTGGAAAGTACGAAAGATGAGTCCTGATATAACAGTAAAATTGTATTTTGGTGATTTATTGGTCATGGATTCGACAATAATGTATATAGTCACGTAAAATATAGTTGGCTCTTTTTCTTCATTAAAAATCATGAAGATTGGAGTGATGAACATTTTGCGAGCATTGATCAATAGTTAGAGTTAATGTGTGAAAGGTATGGTTGTATGAAGAAGGTGAGGTAGTGGTACAACAGAAACGGGAGGCCTTTAGGTAAAAGCAAAAGCAACCTAGAAAAAAATAAATAAAAAGGATTTGTAGCCTAATAGATGATGGTATACGCAAGGCACAACTTTATATGTGGTAGATGTGTGACAAAAATTAATGCAACATGTATTTTCTGAAGTTCTCTCTCTTTATATATATATATATAATTTTATTTTAAGGATAGTACAGTAATTTAAGGTTTAATTTAAGAAAATAAAAAAATATGGATTTAATTTGCTTTTTTTAAGTTACATTTTTCATTCTTTAGTTCTTTGAAAAAGTGTGGCACTTTCGTACATATTTACAAAATCTTTACGGAAGTCTATCATTTAAAAATCACATCTTGAATTTTTTATTGCTTAATTAATATGTAAAAAGTCACATTTTTAGTTTTCTTTATTTAATAAAATCTAATTGACTTAACTATCAAGCACGATCAACTAGCATGACACATGATTGCTCATTTTAACGAGTGATTTCAAGCAAAATTATCTTCCAAAGATAGATGTAGGAAATTTATATTTAAAAATCTGACGAAAAATAATTTAATTAAAATTACATTAATATTTAAATTATTAGCGAAAATAAACTTCTTGAATTTATTGTTATAACAATTTAAATAAAAAAAATTATTGCTTGTTAACATGCTACTTAAGTAATTTATTGAATGTTATTTTATTTATCATGAAATAAATATTTTCTTATGAAATAAAATTAAAAAATTTCTTCTTCTTAACCTACGAGTTACTTACTAGTTTCTTCAAAAGAATGGTCAACCATCAATCTCGCCAAAGATGTAGGATTTTATAGTTCTTCGACACCATCGAAATAATAATCTCTCTGTGTTTGGATACTAAAATAGTCTGCTCTTATTTGATGGTTCAAGTAGGAAAGGCTTCCCTGCATAGATATGAGGAGAACTAGTGTGACAGTCTGATTAATCAGTGGAGAACCTTCTTTGATTTATGGTCGATCTGTGAGAAATTGATAATCATCGAGTAGGTTCTAATGAGTCAAAGATTGGCCAGAATGTACCGAATCTAGTTAATTTTTCACGCTTGTGTGCTATGATAAAGAAAGATCAGTTAAAATTGATTGGTTGGAACATGGAATGGTGAAAGGTATGTACCCATGAAAGTTCTCTGCTAGATGCCTAGATCAACACCTAGCCCTATCTTTCATTCCTTTCAACATTCAAGTGTCTTTCCATCCTTATTCAGCTTGTGATTTATATGCATAGATCAATCTCATCTCTCACATTATTAAGCAGTCTTGAATCATATGATCTTTATAATTTTTACATAGTAAACAATTAATTATTATTATTATTTTTGTAAATTTAAAAATCTAAAAACATGTCAAGTAAAGATCGACAAGAATTATAAACAGGTTGGAGTCTTGAACTATATAATAATTTCTTCTTTCTTCATGTAATTTTGTTTTGTGTTTTGTCATTTTTGGCCTCCCACCCATTAATAAAATAAAAATAAAAATGGAATGTAATGCTAATGCAGCTAATTATAGCAAGAACAGAGCTACAAGAAAATAGTATAAAGAGAATATTTGAAATAATGATGAAATTACAAATTACAGTCACGTGCTACTACAAAACAAACACTCCCATCTTTCTTTCTGGGCTCTGCCAACTCCTCTCAGATTTCTGTGTTCTCTTCCTCACTCACTTGTCACTGTAGTATCTCATAAATTAGAGCCTTCAAGCAAAACCACCCTTCAAAATCTTACATTAATCACATTTTTCTCTTCGCCTTTTCCTTCTTTCTACAAAAATGGTTCCATCTCAGTTATCCAAGTATAGTCTCCTCTTCATTTCTTGCACCTTTCTCCTCATCAACTTCTTAACCATTCCCGTTTCTTCCCTCAACATAGGAGTCGAAACCACCGAAATCACTGTCTCTGTGGTTCGCTTCTTGCTTCATCTTTTTTTTTTTTTTTTTGAATTCCAAACACTTCATTTAAGTTAACAACACTTTCTAACTCTTGTTCTTTGTTTGCAATTGCAGAGCAAAGAGTGCAGCAGAACATGTGAGTCAAGCTTCTGTTCAGGTACTAAATTTCTTTTTAACATTTGTTATGATGTGTTTGGGAGAAATAAAAAGAAAATGTAATGAAGTTTTGGAATGACAGTGCCTCCTTTATTGAGATATGGCAAGTACTGTGGGCTTCTGTATAGTGGGTGCCCTGGGGAAAAACCTTGTGATGGCCTTGATGCTTGTTGTATGTATCATGATAAATGTGTCCAAGCCAAAAACAGTGAGTTCTATTTCTATACTTCCTTAATTTATTGTGTTCAAACATTTTACACTATATCTAAGTAAATAATTTACCTGATCTCATATGATGGTTAAATTTTATTAAATATCTTTGTAAAAATAAACATAATGTAAACTTTTTTCCTAGATGAAAAGTTTAGTCGGATGTGGCAGTCGTGATTCAGAAAAAGACATATATAATACAGCTCTGACTTAGGAGCAAAGGAAGTCATGTGGTCCTATTTACCGTGTTTCTCTTGTGATTCTTTAATTAATTTTCGCTAAATTTCTGTCATTAACAAAAAAAAAAAGTGTTAAAGAAATATTTTGCTGACACTTTTCTTGGGTGAAACGGAGATGAAACCTACAGTTAAAAAGAACTTTAAATTTGTAAATACTGACCGGAATTATTATATTAAAAATATAAATATCTATTTTATTTTCATCACATCTATCATTTTTACTCCTTTTCTCTTTCCACCTCAATTCACCTCGTTTTGGAATGGTCATCAGTCAGTGGTCATTATTTTACATACGTTTCCACTTTCCACATCCTTTTCTTAGTAGTTTTTTCTAATTAATTTGTTTTAAAATATGAACTATAATCCAACTTGAACTAGTAAAAACTTTATAAGATTAGTTTAGTTTTTAGAGAATACTGACGGTGTAAGGAAAATGGTATGTAGAATTTATAAGGTAAATACACGTTTAAGACAATATTAATGTGTGTAAACTCTAGCTAGTTTTTTTCTTCTTCTTGTACACAATGACGTTTGAATTTATGTAAAATACTTAAATTCCCACCCTAGTAAGCTGAATCTATATTTGGGGTTAGTTTAGCTTGAATTATTAAAAAGATTTACCAAACTTCAACCAACTTAACCAAAATTTAAATTTTGCCCTTTAAAATAAACTGGAGCCTATGTATGCAAGAAAAATCATATACATCTATAATTATAATTTTCCAAATGAAAGAGAGTGGAGAATTTACAAGCAAAAACCAATTTGCTTTGAACCCACTAGGGTGGGCCTAGTGGTGGAAAGTTGGAGTTAGATACATAATATTTAGTTTCAATTCTTATTTTAAACAAAAAATTTATACCACATTATTTATTATTTAAATTTATGATCAACAAATCACTAAAATACATCTATTAGTGATAGGGTTCACCCTCATTATAATTAAAAGAATAAGGAAAGAAGCAAATTTGAGTTAATGATATCCGTGTCGTTATGTTTTTCTTTCAACAATTAATATTCAAGTTTCGAAAGCTTTATCATTTGTGATAAACTAAACACATTATTTGAGAGCTATGGTTATACGTACATGAAAGTGACTACCAAATTATCAATGATGGTGTTGTGCAGACGACTACCTAAGCCAAGAGTGCAGCCAAACATTCATCAACTGCATGCAAAAGTTTAAGAACTCAAGAGCTCCAACATTCAAGGGAAACGCATGTCAAGTGGATGATGTAATTGAAGTTATCAATGTTGTCATGGAAGCCGCTCTGCTGGCTGGAAGAGTCTTACACAAGCCCTAGCTAGCTAGCTACAATTAATATATATATATATATATATATATATATATATATGAGGACCTAGCTAAGGTAGACTAGTTTTTGTTTTTGTGTATTGTTTATTGTCCTTGGATTTTTTTTAATTAGTTTGTATTTTAATTTCTATCGTTTTGTTGTTATTTAACGTTTAGTTTAATCAAATTAACTCCAGTGCACTTTTCATACATTCAGTTTTTTCTTTTTGGTTATATATATTGTCCTTGGATATTGTTTTCTTCCTTATGAAACGGTAAGTAATTATATAAGAGTATGCAAGGACAAGATAATTTCCTCATAAGAAAGAAGGAATGTTAATTTCAAATCGACTTTGCATGCAGTTCCTTCCAACTGATGAAACATTTTCTAAAAGCAGGCCGAGTTAAAACTTCAGAAAACTATCCATGGATCATTGGTATGCGCTGTCAAGGTGCTGTGTTTGTGTTGGCCATGGGGAAAAATAGATAAAAATAAAAATGTAAAACAAAACACAGAATAATCACTTTGGTGTACTAACACCAAGTAGAATTGGACTCAATTTTTTTAACATAATTAAAAGAAAAAAACTTTACTAAAGTTAACTAGATTCTCAGGCAAAATTAATAAATCACACAAATAATATGGTGGAAAACAAAAACACTTTGGTGTAGCACATATGTTAATTAAAATTGTACGTGACTAAAAGTCTAAATCATATGTTAGTCCACATGTTTTTGAGTTTACTCCACATGTATTCAAACTGTTATTACGAATGAAATATGACGTTTGCTTCCTTAAAAAAAGAGACTAAATATAAAAAAAATGTAAACTTTGTTTCAAGTGCTTCAAGATTTTATCGAAATTAGTTATAATTTCTAGATTTCAAAATAAAAGTTTTAGTCATCTTGTTTTTGAAATGTGATATATTTAATTTATGATGCTGTGCTTCAAACTTTACCAAAAATGAAATCCACCACGTTTCAAGAAAAAAAAGATCAAATAGAAACTAAAATGAATTTTGAAGGACTTAAAAGACATTTTTTTTCCAAATAATTATAAGCTTCTAATTACTTTCTCTGTCATTTTGTATTTTCACCCCATTATTTATCATATGTATCGCTACTCTCTTTACATTTTTTAATTTATTTTTATCTTCTTAATCCATTCTAAAACAAGGTGGATGCTTAACATGACTCAAAATTGTGAAAAAAAAGAGAGAATGAAAATCGCAAATAAAAAATTAAATGGAGACAAATTATTTGAGTTTTTTTTTTTTTTTTTTTTTTAAGGAGGTAGCGCGTAGTTTTTTTGGTAGGTTGTTGTCGATTGATGATTGGCACGATGTGGTCCTTCCTTCCTTAGTTATTCCGCATCTTCTAAACATTGTCTTCTACTCTGACACCGATCCTTCTCCAACTCAACCCAACTCCCATCTTTCGTCGGTAGGACTATGCTTGAGTTTAATTGGATCTTACTCTACCCTCTCTCTTTTCTACCTTCTGACTTCTCAGCTTCCCATAACCACAACCTCGGAACGGAAGAAACATAAACATGGGTTCCAATCCTTTGTCTGCATTGACTTCCACAAAGCCCGCACCAATCTCAACCCAAGACCATGACGACCAAGAAGACTCTCCTTCATCAAAAGCTCTTCTTTCTTTCAGCACCGACTCTTCCTCTTCTTCGTCTTCTTCTTCTTCCTCTTCTCACAAAACCCTCTTCATCATCCTCATCCTCATCATTTGCATTGCCTTATCAATATCCTTCGCCTTCGCCTTTCTCTACTTCTCTTCAAAACCACCACTTTCACCTTCTCCTTCTTCTCTCTCTCTCTTCTCATCAAAAGCTCGTCCTCTCTCCAAACTCAAACGCCCCGTCGTCCTCCTAGTCTCCTCCGACGGCTTCCGTTTCGGTTACCAATTCAAAGCCCCAACACCCCACATTTCCCGTTTGATCGCTAACGGAACTGAAGCTGCATCCGGTTTGATTCCGGTTTTCCCCTCTCTCACTTTCCCCAACCATTACTCCATCGCCACTGGCCTCTACCCTGCTTACCACGGCATCATCAATAACCACTTCACCGATCCACTCTCCGGGGAACCCTTTTACATGGGTAACAGCCATGACCCCAAGTGGTGGCTCGGGGAACCCTTGTGGGAAACTGTTACCAAAAACGGATTAAAGGCTGCAACTTATTTCTGGCCTGGTTCTGAGGTAAATAAGGGTCCTTGGACCTGTCCTTTCAATTTTTGTAGCCACTATAATGCTTCTGTTTCGTTTGAGGATAGGGTTGATGCGGTTTTGGGGTACTTTGATTTGCCTAGTGATCAGATTCCTGATTTCATGACGCTTTATTTTGAGGACCCTGATCATCAGGGTCACAAGGTTGGTGCTGATGATCCTCAGATCACTGAGGCTGTTGCTAGGATTGATAGAATGATGGGGAGGTTGATTAGGGGTTTGGAGGAAAGAGGGGTTTTTGAGGATGTTAGTGTTATTATGGTTGGTGATCATGGAATGGTTGGTACCTGTGATAAGAAGTTGATTTTTCTTGATGATTTGGCTCCTTGGATTGATGTTCCTAAAGATTGGGTTGTCACGCATACTCCTGTACTTGCAATTCGTCCGCCTTCTGGTAATGATCCGGCGGATGTTGTTGCTAAGATGAATGAAGGGTTGAGCTCAGGGAAAGTTGACAATGGGAAATTTTTGAGGGTGTATTTGAAAGAGGATCTGCCTAGTCGGCTTCATTATGCTGCGAGTGATCGGATTGCACCGATTATTGGGTTGATTGAGGAAGGTTTCAAGGTTGAGCAGAAGAGAACAAAACGCCAAGAGTGTGGCGGTTCGCACGGTTATGATAATGCGGTTTTCTCCATGAGGACTATTTTCATTGGACATGGTCCTCGATTTGCTAGAGGGAGGAAGATACCGTCGTTTGAGAATGTTGAGATTTATAATTTGATTACTTCTATTCTCAAGATAAAGGGAGCACCTAATAATGGCTCTGCCTCATTTGCAGAGTCTGTTCTTCTATCTGCTGCATAAGTGATACTAAGACTGAGTTTTTGTTGGTGGACAGCATTGCAGATGTTGAACTCTAGCGAGCAAAATATTTGATCGCTAAGCTGTATGATAGATAATGTGCTCTCTAGGAGTGATCCTCGGATCAGAAATATGGGCATGCTGAAAGAATAGGTGTCATATACCTATGCACGCGAATGCTGAAATTAGTCTATATGTAATAAAGGTAGTTCCATCCACTTGGTTCTATTTTTGTTTGTTATGAGCAGCACAAGTAGAGGGCAAGCTTAGCTTTAACATGGTGTTATTTTGGGTCTGTAAGTAGTATACGATCACAGGATTTAAATGTTCTTGAGTTAGAGTGAGACCCCCATTTGGATCTCTAATCACAAATTGCCTACAAACAAGGATCCATGGATTTGAACACTAAACTGTTTCCATGTTTCAGTTGTTTTAATTTCTCCACTCTCATATTTGCTGCTTGATCTTCTTTACTCATGACTTCATTTGCACATCAATGCCATTGTCTTGTATTAAGTTTTAAATTCATTAACTCCGGTCTGCATAAATTTCTGCAATAGGCATGTAGCTCTGATAGCTAATGTAGAATGTACTGCTACACTAGCCTGCGGCCGTGAGTCCATTTTTCTTTATTCATTTCAAATATTACAGAATCCTCTGTCTGTTTCCATCAAACATCATCCAAGTTGTTTTCCAACTCCACGTGTATTTCAGTTCTAGTTTCTGTATTGCCAGACCACCTAGTAGAAAAGGAGAGAACAATTCAATTTTGCAGTATATGGTTTTTGAGTTGACTCTCATTCTCAAAATCATTGTCACTGTGCATATGGAGGGTACAAAGATTTGGTTGCTTATCAAAATTGATTATATAGATATGGATATTGACTTATAAACAAAGCCTTAACTTCAGTCATTATCAGCAAAGTTGAACTTTCATGCAGATGCAGAGAATATAGTAGAAAACACACCCTCCCAATGGATCGTGAGACTTAGAATTAACTGGGATGTAAATGGAATATCCCTTTATCATCATCTACATGTGGCTCCCTTGTCAACTTTGGCATTTGTTCAATAATTAGTGTTTCTAATATAGCATATCACTGAATAATTTAACATTTTTTCTGGTTCGGTTAAATATATATTTCATAACTTGAATGGAAATCTCGAACATGGTATGTTAGGCATTGGCTATGGGATGTGGTGATCAAATGTAGGAAGTGAATGATATGAGATTAAAATTCTCTTTGGATTTAGGCTTGATTGCAATGATTGGCGAATCGAGGATTATACGCAAAGAGGTTGAGACGATTTAAAATTGCTTGTTTTCTTGATGAATTGTTATAGAATATAAATTATTGTTATCGAAGTCATAACTATTCTAAAATCACACAGGATAAAGCTATTAGTGTCCTAAAGTTAGGTGAAGCGTAAAACATTAATCAATTTAATCCTTAAAATCAACATTACTGGTCAATTTGGTACCGCTTTAGTTTAGTGAGAATTGATTTTGAACTGTTACATGTTCCAAATAATTTTGTTTAAACTAATTTTATCAAATATAGTCTAAATTAATTTGAATGACATATTTATATTGCAATGTGCATTTTGCATTGAAAAATACATTATATTTTCTAACTTTAAAACAAACACTATAAAAAAACTTTAAAACAAATAGAAGCTGAACTATTGATATAGCACAAGCAAATTTAGTGCCTAAACTACGTCGGTGGTGTAGAACCAAAAACATGTCAAAGGCTTGTTTAATGTAGAAGCTTATACTATTCATTTACGCATGTTGACTTTAATAATTATCAATAAATTTGGTTTTTAAAATAAGCACTACGAATCAATTTAGTTCTTAAAATCATTAAATCGGTCAAATTAATTCTCGGTTGGTCATATTTAATTATTTATGGGGAGGGTAACTCTTGTCTCATAGTACTTATAACATATAAAAGAAAATAGACATGTTCGTGGTGCAATTTAATTCGAATTTTAGAGAAAAAAAATCATCGGAATCAAATGTAAATTAAACAATTTTTTTGTGATTTTGTACTATTTAATTTTACAAGTTTTTTTAAAATTTATTATCATAATTTAAAATTTATCAATTTAATCTACATAATTATTATGCTATATTATTTTAAATAATTTTTATTTCTTTATTAAATTTTATTTATCATATTTTAGTTAAAATTTATTATTTTTACTTCTATTTAATATTAATATAAAATGATATCATTAACTAATTTTTATAATATAATAATAATAATAATAATTTGTGCATCACTTAATATTTTATATCATTTTTTAATAATATAAGTATATCATTTTTTTAGTATATGAAATAAAAATATAGATATTGATTGTAAAATAAAAAAATAAAATTTTTAATATTTATTATTAATTATTATAATAAAATTTAATATAATTATAATATGTGGAATACTTAACTAGTCAACATGTGAACCACGTGTTTCTAGAAGATATTATTACGATCAAAATCAAATTACAGCTGCTATCTTTTATTATTTGTGTCTGCCAAGTTAATTTCTGTCCCCTTCAGTTTGCTGATTGTTGATTACACAATCTGCACCACAAAGGTACAGTAACGGGCAAATGGCAGCCTGTGATATCATATAATTCCTGTTCTAAAATAAGTTGCACGTTGGGGAAAAAATACTCTTAATAAGTCTCATGTTAATTTTTAATATAATATTAATTAATTTTTTCAATCAATATCCCTAATTTATTTAATAAAATTAATTTTCTAAAATTATTATTATTATTTATTTATTTATTATTTTTCTTAATATATGTAAAACAATTTGAGATGATACTTATTTTAGGACGAAAAAAAAGTAATTTAAGTTATCATTATTCTATTTTTATAATTTTTCATTATACTATTTTAATTCCAAAAACATGTCTTTAAAAATGATATTAGTTTTTTTTTTCAATCCAAACAACTTAAAAAATTGCTTATTTTGAACTCATTCTCTCTTCTGTTTCCCTATGCTCTGTTTCGTATTTATCAAAATCTTTCATAATCAAGTGTTAGTTATGAAAAATGTGTTGGAAAGACAGTAACAAGTTAGAAATAATGTGATGAAGACCTTTCTCTAATACCTACTACGAGTGTCAATTTGTTGGTCTTTTTAGTTGTTGGAAGGCACCGGTTTGCTTTTATTCTTACCAATGTAACACTGAATATAATGCGCGCGGCAGTGCGTGGGTATCATGATTGTGTTGGTTCATCATAGAGACAGTGTCTGTTCACACCAATCACCATGGATTAAGTCATGAAGTAGGGATTAGTAGTTAGTACTGCATTCAGAACTGTCCCACCTCGAGTCACAATCTAGTATCACTGAATTTCAGATTTCTTTTTACTTCCCTTGGCCAATTGATCAATAGGTTAATTAAGCAATATAGAGTATTATTCTTCTAAACTCTCGAATGATTTTCTTTTACTTTTTCTCTAAGGCTATCTTAATCTTGATCAGAATCTAGTCTCTTAGTTTAGTACTGTTTTTAATTTCTTTGTTCGTACTTTTTATGCAACTGAGAGTGGATAATTGAGAATTTATTTAGCTTATGGAGGCCAAACCAAGAATTCCAATACCTTGATGGTGATACCAAGCATTTTGTAATTTTCTGAATCCCATCATTTCCTGATACTAACAGTTGCGTCCTGATTGAAACTCTTGTTACCGGTCGTCCACACATGTAAAAGTAGAGAGGCAATTTACATGGTTAAAGAAACTCGAGAGCCTTTCACCATTTCAAGGCCAAGTTCGGCATCATACCGTGCTAATTGAACCTACCAAAAGTGGGTTTCAAGTAATAATTTATTCAGTCCATTCCAGTTGCATGCCCCACCATTCAATTTGCATATACAGAACACCTAGTCCTGTTTAATAATTAAGCCAACAATGTTCTTTACAAATTAAATTGTGCTTAGACAAGTACATAAAGGAAAATAATGTACTTGTGATGAATGATGATAGCAACCTTACAGTTTGCATCATAGTTCCTTAAATTAAAATGGGGTTTCTTTAATCTTTGTTTTCTATCCTTCTTTTGTAGTTTTATTAGGTGGGGGCTATTCAATGAAACTGCCCCTATATATTAATAAGAACTATATATGTACTTAGTAGATAAACAAAACTTTTCTACTTTGCTTTTCTTGAGCTATCATAGTAGACCCATTAAAGAAAGATGGCTTTGATGCTATGGCAACTTGTATGAAATTATTCAGGGCTTCTGGCTATGATTGATAATGATAGCAGTTCATTAAACTTGTATAAAATCAAATACTACGTCCTTTAAAATTAAAGAATTAAAGAACAGCTTGATTCCTTTACATATGCGACATATATATATATATATATAATTTGCTATATGAATTTTTTTAGCATCAAGAATTATTATCACATTGCTATTATGCAGGAAAAAAAATAGTAGTTTACTTAATTCTCGAGTGAATAGGTATAAGAAACAAAATGAAAAAAAAAATAGAATAAGAAAGTGAAAAATATAGCAAGTGATGTAATATAGGGGAAAAATGAGAAAGATGGAAACAAATGTAAATTTATAAATATAATTATCCTTCATTGTATCAGCACTTCTAGTAAACCATTTTTGATTTGATTAATTCCTGCACCTAAGTAAAGGGTATTGATCCGCAACTTCTTTTGTTTCATTTGTTTAATGTGAACAAAAGTTATCGTACATATATCAAGAACGAGTATGTATAGCTCTCTGCATAAAAAAATAATAAAATATTTAGTAACAACTATTTTACTTCAACTGAAAAAGATTGCTTCTGCAATTTGCAATAAATTAAGTAGCTGTAATAGAACATCAGAGTTTGGTGTTGCGGGATTCTTCATGGATATGGTTAGTTATGACGGCGAAACAAGTGTATTTTCATGACGCGTGAAAATTTAAATAGAGCGTTTCATGTACGGAGTATTTTTTATTTCTTTTATTACAGTTAATAGTTAGTAGTTACTAGTACTAGTATTACTTATCTTTTTCTTTTCCTTTATAATAAAAATAAATATAGAAAATTATAAGGAAAAATCTTGTTTATTTATTTATTTACATATTGTCTTGAGGAAAGAATGGTCAGGCGCTTTTGATCGCTCCGTACACGTTTGATTGGTGCTTCTATTCATATACCAAATTCAATTAATTGACAGGGAAGAAAAACTAGAGAACAATGCAATGTGATTGGGGGGAATTAATATTAAAGGAAGAAAATTAGAATTAAAAGACGGCATAATTATGAAGAGATTAGATATGAACAAATGATTAGCTGATATAAAATGGTCTTGTTTTAATTGTTTGTTTCCAGACGCACCATTAAAAAGATCATTAAGATGTGATGAAGCTGATGCCCAGCCAAATTGCATTTATTAGTTGCAGTCCAATAAATATGTAAAGGATTTTATTAAACTGTTTGGTCATTATTCGAACCACTTCCAAAGACGAAACAAGCGATAGCGTTATGTATGTCATTGTCTGGCACGATTAGGGTTGCAGTGGCAAAGGAATGTGTCGAATTGGCAATTGGGCGAAATGGAGTGAATCAACAACCTCGCCGTGCTCTCTTGTTTAACGACGGCATCCTCCTTCTCCACCAAGACCGCACCCACAATCTGGTCGTAGTCGCCGCCGCCGCCGGTGACGAATGCGACGAGCGCGGCCTGAACGGGGCCCAAGCTGGGATTAAAGGCGGCGGATTCCATGTAGGAGCCCTTAAAAACATTGCCATGGAAGTCGAGAAGAGCCACGCCAGAGGGGGACCCACTGTAGGGTGCATGAGATTTGTTGGCGGCCTCGAGAGCCGCAATCTTCAACTTATCATTGGGCACGTGAGCGTTGAGAGATGCTTCTTGTTTGTGGTGGAGGGTGAGGGTGAGGGTGTTGTGGTGGGGTTCCAAGAGAAGGGGAGCTTCAATGGGGAGAAGGTCGTGGGGACAGAACCTGTGAGGGAGGAGCTCAGAGAGTGGCCCGAATTCTGGTGTGGGGTCCGAGGTTACGAGGATTTGGACGTCGGCGGCGGCGCGGAGTTCTTGGAGGAACTGGCGGCAGTGGCCGCAGGGGGCGGCGGAGACGGCAAGGGAAACCAGGTGGGGTTCCGCATTCAGGGAGAGGTTGGTGATCAGGAACTGTTCGGCGTGGACGGAGTGGTGGAGGGGGAGCCCAGGGAACTCCAGGTTCACGCCCACCAAGATGCGGCCGGAGGGGGCCAGGCCCACGGCGGCCACGGAGAACTTCGAGATGGGGGCGCGGGCCAGGGGCTGGGCGGCGCTGACCAGGGTGGGGAGGAGTTCCGGGATGGTCACGGCGGCGGACTCCGCCATGGCCAAGGCTTCCGAGGCTGAGATTACGAACTTACGGCTGGGTGGATCCATTGAAGATTGAAGAGAGTGGATTGGATCTAATCCTAAGCTCAACGAACAACAATCTTTCTATTTATATGCGATTGGGATCCTTTTGCTACCGACTAGGGGGTAACCGTAGCGCACTTCGCTGCCCATGCCATTTCCCAACAGGGTTAACATTGGTATTTTCTTCCTTATTTTAATAACTCTAAGTATCACCCCTCATTTATCTTTTCTTGTTACGTAATAAATTTCATCATATCTATAATTTTTTTTACTTTCTTGATGCTGCTGGATAACATATTATATGTTCATTAAAGTTATATTTAATAAAATTAGTTGAAAAATTAATTTGTTAAATTAAAAATATTTATTAAAAGTAATTATGTTAAAATAGTTGAAAAATATAAAATAATAAAAAATATAATAAAATTATAATTTATTAAAAAAATAAAAAAATGAAAAAATATTTCGAGGATAAAAATGAAAGAAAAAATTAAAAATTAAAAATTTGAAAACATTACTTAAATTAACGTTTCAAAAAAAACTAAAACCTACTACTAAAATTTTTGTTAATGGAATAATTAAATGAATTTTTCAACTAATAAAAAAATTAAAATTAACTAAAATATTTTATCAGCTTAAATATTTCTTTTACTTTCTCCATTACACAATTCCAATTCTAGCTCTTTCCTTCACAAGTCTCAAATTCAAACTTCACTTAACATCAAACTCAATTTTACTAGATGAATAACGGATTGATATATTTAAAATAGTATAGTGTTAGTATTTTTTTTACAGTAACTAATTACTTTAAATGATATTATGATTTCTAATTCATCAAATTTATTAAAATATATATTAATATTGCATAATCTCTATTAAGAGTCTAAATTTTATAGACTTTATACAATTGTAAAAGAGTTTTTTACTCTTAATCAATCACAAATGATGATAGATATAATTTTTAAGATAATTTTTTATACTATCAATACATGAATTAATTTCTCCTCAATTAATTTGATATAATTTTTAAAATAATTATTATAAAAGTAAACAATTTAATTACACATAATAATATAAAATTTTATATTTCTCATAATGAAATTTGGCATATTAAATGAAAAAAATGCTTAGTAAGATATACTATTAATTATTATCAATAATGAAGATTTTATTTTATCAAAAAATTAAGAATAAATAAAATAGATAAGTCTTTTTTGATTAAAGATGAAATATAGAATAAACTATTTAAATTAAGGTGTATAATATTTATATTTATAAATTTGATACATTATAAAATTGAAAGTGGGGAATAAAAATGTGAGATACAATATATAAAAGTAGTAATGATTTATTAATTTGATACATTAAAAGAAGTCATGATTTATTGAGAGAAAAAAGTAATAATCCCCGAAAATCCCTTCATTAAACAAATTTAATTTACAAAATATGATCAATACAATATATTTATTATTTCGTTCAAAAGAACTCATTTACAACTTATTTGAATTAACCTTATGACATAAACATTTTGTTAAAATTTGAAAGGGACTGTTAGAATAACTTATAATATGTCTACAAGTTGTTTTCGGTTTATTTCGATAAGCTCTCCATCATAATTTATAAAAAAGACTTAACTACAACTTATATAAGAAAAAATTAATTTTCTTTCTTCTTCAATTATAAAAATACTCTTCTATAATTTTTTATTTTATAAAAATACTCGTACGCAATTGCTTACATAATAATAAGCTTGATCTCTCAACAACACATTTTACCTATTTTTTTTATTGTGAGCCTAGGTCTAGCTAGCTCTCTTTAAAAAAAAAAAAATGTCGTGATATCCCCAATTAAAGAATTGAAATGTGTTGACGAAGTATGTGCTCCAGCTATGCATGCATTTAACTTACCTATTGAATGGAGTTGGCACTCATTTCATGTGGTAAAGACGTAAAGTGAAGGAATCTTAAAGGAAGTGTTCATGAAAACTACAGGTGCAAAATGATTGTAGCAATGAACCTATTTTGACGCGATTAATATTTAAACAATTTTCTAACATATATATTAGGTATGTAGTTTAAAGAACTAAAAAACATTTGATACTTAATTTTGTTTTTGTATAATAATTGTTTGACAGTTTTTTTTAACCCTTAACTCATGCACTTCATGCATGAGATAGAGAAAGACAATAGTTTTTTTCTTTTTCTTTTTCGAAGAGATAAAATTTATCTAGAATATATTTAAATAAATGCATTTTATATTAATATTTTTTTTATTAACCAAAACCCATTAAAATGATAACTCAGAAGAACGTATAAAACCAACAAAATAAAATTTGTTGAGAAAAATATTTGATTGATTACTTTTAGTAAGATTTACCCCTTTTAATAATATTTTTTCCATTCATAAGATTTGAGTAAGAGATTTTATTCAAAGTAATCTAGTTTATTACTACTCAAACTAATTATTTATTGATATATATTATGTTTATACAAGAGTTACTTGCATATTCTCCTTTTCAATCGTATTATACGTATATTTAGATAAGCAAAATTTAGTTAGATCATTGCTTAAATATATATTGATATGGAAATAATATTTTAGGCCTAGGCTTGGGTTATATGTTTGGCTTGATGGTGAATGAATAAGAGAGGAGAGAGAGATATTACATTAACAAAAAATAAATAATTTTAATAATTAATATTTATTGATAAAAAATAAAAAAATTGTATTAATTCATCATGTAAGATAATTTTTTTAATTTTAAAATAATTAATTTAAAGTGATTTAAAAAGTGATTTATGATTAAATGATAATATAAAATTAATTTTATATCATTGTTACATAAGCATTAAACTAAAAACATATATCAAATACTTTTAGTGATATAATTGTTTTTGCAAACTTTACGTCAGCTTAACCAAGATTATATTATTTTCTTATCAACTGAAAGCTTAAAATATGTGTTATGTTCATAAAATGTTGAAATGTGGTGTACCCAATAAAAGTATTAAAAAGTGATAAGATGATGTGTCGCACAGCTAAGCGTTGAACATATGTATTAAACTTATAATCAAGTAGGAGTTGACATTCATTTCATGTAGTTAAGTAAAGGAATGTTAGAAATATTTATGTACTTACAGGATTGAAGAAAATTATTATCGCAATAAAGTTATTCTGACGCGATTACTTTTTTGTTTCGTGAAAAGGGCCAATCCCAGGTGTTTGGTCTATCTTAAAAAACATAATCCATGAAACGTCCTGCTCTATTTGTTGTGTTGGGCTGGGCTTTATTCACATTCTTTAACCTCACAAATCTCTTATAAATTCCGGATATTTCTTCCTGGCAAATGATAAATATACCTCTCTTTTTAGGGTATTACCATTAACTCCAACCAAATTGCTGTTAGTCCCTACTAACAAAGGCAATTACTAAATTACCCTTTTCCATCCCACCTTCCCTTTTTTCATTCTCCTTTCCCTTTCTTCATTCATTGATTCTCCCTCTCTTTCCTTTGCACATGTATTTTTTCCCGTAATCAAAACGGAATCATGATTATACACAATAAAATCATGATTCCATTTTTTATTTTTGTTTTTCGTTATTTAATAGAATTACGATTCTATTGTATTGTACAAGATATTGGACTATAACATAATCTGTTACACAATAAAATCACGATTCTATTGTACTTAATTTTTGCACTCCCTACTATAAAGCGAAAACATAATTATGTAGTTATATCATATAGCGAAAACATAATTATGTAGTTATATCGAGAATGAGTAATTTTAGAATTATGAGAGATGATAAGGACCCATAACAAAATACATTGGGACCAATAGTAACTCTCCTCTTTTATTAATAAAACATACTTCCTTCCTTTTTTTTTTCTAATGAATTTTCCTAAATACCATTCCTAATTTATTTCCTTTTTGAAATAATTCCTCTGTCTTGTTTCCGCTCACCCCCCCTTCCTTCCTCCACCCCCTTCTCTTATCAAAGGCGTTGTTCCTGGTAAGCCCAGAAACCTTCTAATGAATTCGGTACCCTAAGCATGGATTTGACCGTTTGGAAACTGAATTTGGTACCCTAAGCATTAACATAAATTGAACTCCAACTCCATGTTTGGTTTCTCACTTTCTTGTATTCTACCTGCAACCATCCAAAGCAAACTGCTACTTACGAAAAAAAAATGCCTCCATTGATAGAAGATCTTAGAGCATCAAAATTCGAAAGCACTAATTTCTTTACAGTCGGTGTTGTCGGTGCCCTCTTTTGTCATTTATCTAAGTATTTAAAGAAGTTAATACTGCATACGCGCATGCATGACAAGGATGTTGGATAGCCGCATCAAGTACCTAAGTTTATTTAAAAGAAAAATAGGAGTATAGAATAGCAATTGAATATATAATTAATCTAAATTCTAATCATACGCTAGCTCAGCCAAAGGATAATTAGAATATTCTATTCTTCGTTTTTTCCTGAGCATGGAGACAAGTATTACTTCCAATACCGTGTTTCTAAACAGAAGGAATATGTACACTGAAGATAAAAAGACTTAACGGAATTACAGGGAACAGAAAGAAAGAAAAAACAAAAGAAGTAGCGTTAAAAACTTGTAAATGTTGGGGGGGAAACGGGATCAAACCCAACCCTGTTTGTAACGGTCGAAGAGGTTTTCTGTTTGGGCATTCCTGAAGGCACTACAAGCAATGACATAGACCCATATGAGGACCACCACTGCCACAATGAGAATGATATTTGCTTTCCTCCATTCTTTTCTGAGGTTACCCAATAGACCAGCCTTGCACGCATTACAATTGTAGCATAGCTGATTCTGGTCATTGTTCCACAAGTAGCAATCTGAATCAGCCATAGGGTTCACAGGGTTTGTCCATAGTATGGGGTTTACATAATTGTACCCACAAGCAGTGGGAGGCTTGCAACATCCTGACTGTAGTAAAACCAACAATCAAACGAATCCAGTTTAGTACGACTAATACAAAACTTCTATTTCGTTATTATTATTATTATTATTTTATTTAAAGATGGAACTAATAGTCTAATGCAGAAAAGATGGGTGACCAGCTACCAAACCATACACCACTACCAGGCAACAATTATAATATTATATAACTTTTTTTTATCTTCTTGTGGAATAGCGACAAAACAATGATCATAACTATTCTTGGCTGATTAATTTAATATGGCCAAAATTTGCATAATTTCTCTGCATGCATGTGAATCAATCAGTGGCAATTTCAGCTGCATAGACTTTTCCGGGGCTCAATTATACCGGAAAGGCCCCACACGGCACTAAAATGTATTGTCATCATAATAAGGGATGTTTCTAATGTCTTGTACAATAATGATGCAAGAGGTCTCACTCATTTTTTTTATGATCCTTCATTCTCGATTCATCTAACTCATTCAAAAAATGATTTTTATCCAATCCGAAGGAATCATTAAAAAAAATGAATTCCTTATGATACACCAAATCCAACTCGATTATTGATAAAAAGAATAGATCTTTTATTTCTTGAAATATCTCTTCTATTCAAAATCTTGGTGTATCCATCAAAATTTATGTAAAATGAACAAGACGTTTAAATTTAACTGGACCTCTCCGTTCTGCTGGTAGGTCATACTATCACTATGGTGTGTGGGGCTTGTTAGATGCTAACACCCAAATTTCAACCACCCTCGCACATAGTCCACTGGTAGGGAAGGAAGGAAGGATACACTTATCTGTTAGTACCAACCTCACTCAAGAAGGATTCCTTTATTCTTTTATTCTTATCATATCAGAACCGTATATGAAAGATTCAAGTAATTTTTTTTTTCTTAACCTTCCAATTCACCAGGGAATAAAGATCATAACTAATTCGGAGTTTGCCTAGGAGGTAAGTACTAAGAATTGTTTCTACCAAAAATCGAAATACTTGAACTATTCAACTTTAACTTCAACACATTAAACACTCGTATCCAATTACTTGGTTTTCAAACAATTTAAAAGCTTGTAGATCCATCGAGTGTACTTAGATATCAGCTTTTTAAACTGATGAGTGATGAGGATTCGGGCGGACAACATCTTTTTCGTTTCCTTCTAATTCAAGACCCTAGAATATCGCTCCCCTCCCCCCCACCTCCCCCCCCCAAAAAAGAAGAAAAATAGTTCTCAAATTCAGACACAATAACATGGTGTCATGTGATGTGGGTCTAACAACGACAATTGAGGAATAAAAAACGCCTTTAAAAATCAATTTCTTTATGAAAACAAACAGTTCATATCTTGTTTATTTCCAAGAAGCTAGTGATGAACCCACTTCTTAAAATTTTGATACGTCATTCCCAAAAGCTAATTCATGGGAGGGACAAAGGTCGTCGTCCCTAATCTCGATTATATCACTAATTAATGTGTGTTCTCCAGAGCACTCTCTCACACCAAAGTTCTTTTTATTTTTATTTTTTATTATTAATGGTCCAATAGGTCTAACAATAACTCTAAGATTAAGATAAACTCTAGTAGTATCATAAAATTGAGAATTTTGGGCCTAACTAAAATTCAAAAAGAAAGAGTTGTCTTTAAGATGTTTAGACTAGATAAGGTGTAAACCCCAACAGCAGTGATGGATCAATCTGGGGAGTGGTAGCAGTATGCAGGGGAAACGAACAAAGTAAGAAAGACTAATAATAACAGAGACGCCAATTTCGGTTCTTTTTGAAATAATAATGAAACGGGCATCGTTGTTTACAAATAGAAAGTGTTTTTAGAGAAGGTAAGGAACCTGTAAGGGGGAGATATGGGAATTGAAGAATTGATCAGCAGTGATGTAATCCAGGGTGAGCTTAGAGCAGAAATCAGAAGCAGCCAAACAGGGCCTTATTTTCTGCCAACTCCCGGAACCGGTGACGTGGTTCCTCAACCAGGAGGAGAAGCCGTGAAGCCTGTATTCCTTGTAGGCTCTTCCGGGGACATCATAGGCTCCATCGGGTCTGGTGACGACGAATGCGAAGACGAGAAGGATGAGGAGGAGGGCGATGAGGAGAGCCATAGAGAAGAGGTAGAGGGCAAGGAAACCCTGTTTGTTCCAGTAGGCACCGACAAAGCCGGCCAGGGAAACGAGGAGGATGAGGATGCCGATGATGACAATGGGCCACCGGAAGTTGGCCACGCACTCGTTGTCGGGCTTGGATGCCAGCCAAATGCCGGAGGCTATGATCGGAATTGAGGCCAGTGTAGCTATCAAGTTCAGCACTGCGGTGATGTTGTTGCTTACCCCCATCCCCAACCCCAATCTTATTTACTAGATCACTCACTCGGATTCACACTGTCTTCAATTTATTACTTATCTATATTTATACCCAACATAGATCTATAATACTCACTGTTTCTCCGTAGGGTCATCTTTTAGCTTTGGGTCAACTTCTTACGATAGTAAAATGTAAAATTAAAATAAGGTCAAATTATTTTCCCCCTCAAAATATTACTATAAAATCTTGATTTTACTATCTATAAAAAAAAAATCAGATGTTTAAGGTCTCTACGTTATTAAGAGTGACGTGGTTCGACTTGTGAGAGATATAAAATACGTGTTTCTGTAAAATATAGAAACACAAATACACATTAAAATAAAATAAAAAACTAAAATGTACTGTATTAAATTTTATAAAAATAAAACCAAAAATTGAATTTTTTTAAGGAAAAATATATATTTTCACCATTAAAATATGCTCTAAACTTAATTAATTAGGGATTTGTTTAGAGTGATTTTCTGTTTCTAATTTTAAAATATTAAAAATTAAATCCAATTTGAGTCTGAATGTTGAATTTCAATTTTAGTTTTAAAATTTTAGAAGTTATTGTGAATTAAAAATAGATAAAATAAGTTTACTTTTTTATTTTATCGTGTTCCATTATGAAAATATGTAATATAATAAATAATTAAACATAATAAAAATAATTAAAAAGCATGATTTCCATTGCTTCTCAAAGAAGGATAATTTCAACTTAAAATTTCAAACTTCAAATGTCCTGCCCTTGACATGCAGCATGGTTTCCATTGCTTCTCTAACTACAAACTATGCATTAGTTAGCCGTGCATATTCCAACACTAGATTTTTGCAATTCTGTGATGGAAGTCAAGTCCCCTAAACAAAAAAATTAAACCAATTTAGACAGGGAGTTTTCATTGTATGTGCAATATTTTATATCATTTTGCGATTTTTTTAACACTTAAATATGACGCAGAAAAATTGAATGTAAATGAATCTTCTGCATAAACCTTTGGGATTTCATCTTTCATTCATTTTTCCTGTATGTTTACATAACCATACTGTTAGCACTATTCTTTATCCAATACCACTTCCCAAAACAAATACTAAAATTCATCGAGACTCAATGAAAAATAGAGGTCCATGTGGAGATCATGCCAACACGTGAGATGCAAATTAATATTGATTCTATAACTCTTTTGGGAAGCATCTTTCAATTTTCTGGAACCCATTAGATCAAAAACAGTGGCAGCAGCTCACGTCTTGAACAAAGTGGTGCCCAAACATATATATGTGGGAACTTAAAAAAAGCTTCGTCTGTTTGAAGCGTTTGGACAATCTGATGATGCCCAGATTCAAAGAATTTTGATTGTATGTGTAATGTTCTATTATCTAATTGCTTTTGGTTTTTGCCTAAAACTAACGTAAACAAATTTTTTTAGTAAATTCGTCAGAGACTTGAGAGAGATGAGTGTAAAGGAGTGTCTAAAACTAGTAACAAAATCTCATAAATAAATTTTTTTATTTATAAATAAGGATAAACTATTTTAATGATCAATAAAAAATCAATTCAACCCCAATTTTATCAATACACCAGAAATTGAAACTTATAATAATTGGGAACAAGACTTAAATTGATTGTTTTTGTTTGTTCAGGGCCGATTCAACTTAATGTCTAAATTGTGTTCAGTTGTTTTAATAATTTATTTGTGTGATGTGTGAATACAACAAATTCTTCTCCCGATTACACGATTGGAGCATCATAAAAAAATTCGATGGTCATAAAAGAAGGAAGAGAGCCCCTTTTAAAAAAAGATACCTACATATACTTTCGGTAGGATGTAAATAAAATGCGTATATTAACCTAATTTAAATTAATACATTAAAATAGGTAATAATATCAATTAAAATATATATTTTTACGACAATTAACTGAACATAGAGTTTTTACAATATTTCAACCAATTGAGTTAATATATTAAATAGCAAATTATAACAACCTCTCCGAGTTTTACTCACATTTTTTCTTTCTTACATTAGTTTGTTCTCTCCTCTTTTCACACAGACGTTTCCATTTTTTTTTCAAACCCAAAAATGCCCTCTCTTCTATTTTTAACAGACCTAACTGACTTTGTGGAACGACTAAAAATTGATGTGGTAAAAAATTTGATGACCAATGGCAGCATCAACGTAGGAGGAGCTGTGCGTCCTAATGCGGCCGCCGGCGCCGGTGACGAAGCAAAAAGATGGTCGCGTAGTCGATGAAGAAGTCCCCGTTGTGAACTTTGGCGGTGAGGGAGAAGGAAATGTGGGTTCGGATTCCGATGTGCGAGGCGGATCTTTGCGACGAAGGGTTACATGAGGAAGGCGGCGCTGGCGAGGATGAAGAGGAAGGGCGCGAGAGAGTAGGGAGGAATAAGAATTTGTCCTTGATTTAAATTTTTGTTCTGTTAATGTTTACAGTATTTGCAATCAAATATCACCATTAAGTGATTAAGTGGTGACACGATGTTAATTTAATTTTATTAATATTTTAACCGTTAATTTTCTAGCATTCAAAACCTGTGTAGCATCTATAATTTAAAGGTTAATATTTTAAATGTATATATTCCTATTAATTTAAAATAAATATTTTCATACATGAATTAATCATACAATTAAGGTAAAGATATTCCTTATATATATCAGCCTTAGCATGCTGCAGACTGTAATACACGTACCAGTTCATACAAACAAAGGGGAAAAAAGTTGAGCAAAGAAAAGGTTGAATGAAGAAAAGGGAGATAAAAATAATATATATATATATATATATATATATATATGACAAGAAATAAAAAAGATAAAGAGCGGTAACAAAATAAATAAAATTGTGAGATGTCTAGATAAAAATTAACCCTTAATTTTTCTATTTGTGGAATCAAACAACACGTATATCTTCGTTACTTATACGGCCAAAGCCATAGAACAAAAAAGAAATATTACCATTCCAAATGTAAACATAATAATAACTTGTAAGTTTAGCTATCCCAAGCAAGGGTAATAATGCGAAGTTCTTCGAAGTCTTCTAAGTCTCAAGCTGGAAAATTTTTATGGCCATTGGTCATGTTCTTCATGCATTCAAATCGAGGAGCCTTTTCACCGAACTTGGTGCTGCCATAGAGCTTCAAATAGTCCCCATAATGGAAATTGCTTGGGTACAAGAGCTTAGGAGCTGGGGAAATAATGGCATCTCCAATGGGGTTATAAAAGGTAGCAATGGAGATTCTGCTTCCATTATTGTCAGGCATGACCCTATGCACAACACTTTTATATAAGCCATTGCTCAACACTTCCACTTGATCACCCGTGTTCACAAAAACGGCATTGTTCTTGGATGGTGGAATCTCGACCCATTTGCCATCTTTGAAGAATTCCAGACCAGGCACTTTGTCATCTTGGAGCAGTAGAATGATGCCACCCGCATCTGTGTGCTCTCTAAGTCCCCTCACAAGTTCTGGACGTGGACACTGAGGGTACTTGGCCACTTTTGTTCCCACAGCAGGACCCTCACCACTTCCAGAAAATGCTTTCTTGATGTAATCCTTCTCCAAACCAAGATTTTCACCCATGAGCTCAGATAACTTCTCTCCCAGCTTCAGGAGCTGTGCAATGTACTCATCCATTGTTTGGCTGCATTTAATTACATATGCACTTATATATCAGGCCAAAATATGTTAACAACACACTAACATTTTTAATAAAACTAACAAACTAACGTTTGCGGATAAAAATATAACTGAAACATTCTCTTTCCATTCTACTCTCTTTTAGTGTTGCGGACTCCTAATATAAGTTTTGTATGTCTTAGGACTTGTAGTTTGCTTGTGTGTGGGAAATAAAGAGGTCTAGTACTGCTTTTCTATAGATGCCACAAATGAATCAACAAAGGTTGGTAGCAGAACTGCTGAAGGGGTTAATTAGTTTCCACGACATGCTAAATCAAAGTTTGAATTATATTAGGATAGATATTCACATTTAATGTTCAACTGTATCTGGGTCAAAATAATCTCTGAAGGACAATACATGTAGGAAAAAAAAAGTCACGTATATGGATTGACTTACCAAAGCTCCCGAGAGATGTTTGGAATTTCATTGATGTTAGAGGTGGGGCGATGCCAAATGAAGAAGGTAATTTCCCAATCTATATCAGAGGTGTTCTGCTGTTTCTCCAACCTCTTGGCTAGCTCAGACTGGTAGAAGCTTTCCTTCAAGTTTTCCTCATAGTATGTATTGATTAACTGCTTCACCTTCTCCATCAATTGTGTGTCAATTTCATGGTTCTCAACCTGCATATGCAAATGTGTTAAAGAAGAAAATTAATTGAGAAATGATGAAGAATAGAAAAACAAAGAGACAACATATATAATTTATATTCTCTATAACATACCATAAAGCAGCCCCATTTTTCACAAGCTTCGTGCAATAGGGCCATTGTGTCACCCCTCTTGTCCCCATTGAGGTTACTAAAATCTATCACAGGGATCTCCATCTTTGTATACTAGACTAGATACTTGATGTTTCTTTGTTGAAGGTTTGTTACAGAGGATGGGGTATATATAGGGCGAAAAATAAGATCTAAATCTACGTCAAAAATTGTAAGAGAAAAGGCTAGCTAGAATGATGCAAAAGCTATTTCATTGCCATCATGTGATCATGTACAATTTTTTATTCTTCTGTTCCGATGGTCAACCGAATTTCCCTTGTACACAAAGTTTTGGTTTATTTTCTTTTCTCCACCTTACTTTAAGTCCAATTTTAGTCGTGGTTATTGATTTACACATAAAAAAATCTTAGCTAACTAATACTTTCAACAAAAAGCCAATTTAAGCCATTATGGGTTGCCTGCTTCTTTCTCAGCTAAATCAAGAACTAGGGGCAGTGTCATCGAAAAGGTTGCATTCAAATTAAGCCAAAATGTAGAAAGGGAATGTGGGTCGAGCGAATCGAACCAGTGGGCGGTTTTGGCTGGATGCTGTTGGAACATGATTAGGATGAATTACTCAGTCACTCAAACACCCATATGCTTTATTTTATTGAGAGTTTTCGATTTCAAGGTAATTTTACTATGCCTTGCACTACTACAGAATAAACTTTCAATATCAGCAGCTTAACATTGTTTATAAGAATAATCGATATTAAATTAGACGTTGTAATATTTTTGTAAATAAATAGATGTTGTTAATATCGATTTTCCAAAAATCAATGTTATTATGACAAAGTTAATATCAGTTTTTAAAATCCTATATTTTAATAATGCTGGACATGCATCATGCATGACATAATAAATGTAAAGATCCAATTAGTAGTTCCAAGACTTTTGTTTACTAACTTAAAGAGACAAACATGCTAATCTAATTAAGAGAGATTTATTTGCAACTTTTGGCTGGCACCGCACATAGAAATTAGAAAATGAAGATAATTATATAAGAAATTAAGAATCAAATTTCCAAATTCCATTTTCAATCTCAGCACGAATTGTGACTATATAAATTCTTAAAAATATCTTGAGAAAATGATGAATCTTGTAAGTTAATGTCTCGAATCCACACATATTCAGAAGATATAAAGTTAACTTAATGATGAAGGAAGAAGGAAGAAGGAAGAAGGAAGAGAGGAGACATTGTATGTTTAAATCTCAATTAACAAAAATTAACAAATTAACTAACAAGTAATTCACATATATTCACCATTCTAAAAGTCACAAAGAGAGAAATCTCCAAAAAAAATATTTAGTTTTTCAATTGTGTATATAAAATTATTTACAACTTTTTCATATCATGTTAATGTTAATAACACTGATTAGAAGAATTATTTATAATTCTCCTACAAATCCCCCAACTACCTTTTATGGAGGATTTAGCATTACTCTAATTAAAATTAGCTTTACAATGTTGAATAGACCACAAAAGAAGTATAATTTTGACTTTCTGGTATTATATATAGCACTAAGTCTCGGCATCCATAACATTGGAATCACTTCTTACAAACCTTCACTTGGAGCTTTTCCAAAATTCATGATTATACAAAGTGAGTCTCAAGCACTAAACTCAAGTATTTCACACAATCTTACAAGTTAGAACACTACAAAAACGCTAAAGTTTCAAGCACTGAATGTGCAAGAAGTATATTCTTGCAACCCTATGAAAACACTATCTTTTCCTAAATCATACAAATAAAATGTCCTTTCATAACATTTATCTTCAAGCAACTAAATTAGTTTATTTTGTCAATAAAATCTAGGAACCGACACCATAATTTTAAAAGTCAATAGCAAGTTTTCGATATTGAGGATAAAATCTCTATATTAAATATTTCGAGTAGCCTCAAACTGGATCCGTTTATCATCTATCCTTTGAACTTTGTTCAATTCTAGGTTAGTGTCTTTGCACGTAATGTCTTTCTTTATCCGTAGTCAAACTTTCAATTGGATAATTAGTTTGATGGCCAAATACAGTTGATCTCGTGAATATTTCCACGCAAGGAAGGAAAAACAAACAAACCAGAGAGTTTGTCTAAGGATTACATAAGACTATTTTGTGCATTGATGGATACAATAAGGGTTTAATGGTCATGCATAAAATTATTTTCCATCATCATCCGATCACAAATCAATGTTGGTATAATTTTTAAAGTAATTAAAATAAAAGTTAACAATCTTATCATATATGATGAGTTGTGATTGGATAACGGTGTAAATTTTTTTACCGTATCCATTTATAATCTTTTTTCTCATACAATAATCTCATCGTTCATACAACAAATGTATGATTGAGATTTAGCCAAAAAAAATTTAGTCTCCAAGTAAAATATATTCTTGCAAAAAAGAGCAATAAAGGCGTTAACTAATGGTTTCCATTGTTACAAAAGTATATTCTTGTAAAATTTTGGATGACTGTTGAAGTACTAAATTGTTTAAGCAGATACTACTTTTTTCAATTAAATTTGGAGTAAATAATTATTTTAATCCTAAAATTGTAAGGTGTCACTACTACAACATAGCCTTTTAACGTCGTCTAATCTCCGTCGGTTGTAACAAAGCCAATGTTATAGCGAAGCCAGTGGCAATTCTGTAAATAAATGAATTGTGTTCAAAATTCAACGTCGGTTTATTTGTCACCGTCGTTGTTAAAGCTTATACAAAGTTGGTTTTTGTTACCACCGACTTTGATTCTTTATTCAAATTTTTAAAACAAAAAAATCAATTTAAATTTTCCATCCATTGTCGGTTTTTATTCCTGACGTCGTTGTTGAGATACTTATCAAAGTCGGTTATAGTGATAACCGACTTGGAAGATGGCTAACAAATTTTTTAATATATATATTATGTAACTTTAATATATTTGTTATGTTTTCTTATATTTTTATGTCTTGGTTTTCAAAGTTTTTGTTAAAAATTTGTTATAATTTTAAAATAATTAACATAATATAATGATAGTTAAAAATAATTATTTAGTTTTATTTAAAAATTAAAAATTACTAGATGAACGAAGAAAGATTTGATTTAACATCACAAATAATGATCTTTATTATTATTATTATTTAATTAATTATTTGATAATGAAATTATTTTATTCATTAATTTATTATTATTTTAGTTTTTCATTATGTTTTAAAAATATATATTTTTAGTTATATTTTTAATTTTTTTGTGTAAAAATTCTAGTGATTTAAATTTTAAAATAATTAAGTTAATTAATATGATGATAGTTAAAAATAATTATTAATTATTTTTATATAAAAACTAGATATAACTAGATGAACGAAAAAAAAATGAATTTAAAATCATGAATAATCATCTTTATTATTATTATGTTTAATGTTATTATTTAATAATGATAATAATTTTATTCAATAATTTATTATGATTATATTATTTATTTTAGAAAGTTTAATATTATTTTTGATTCATTATATTTTATAATTATTTTGTTTTGATATAATAAATTTTTAAAAAATCATTATGATTATTTATGTTTTTAAAATATATTATATTGATCTTTCTAAAATTTAAAATGAACAAAATAAAAATTACAAATATATTATTATAATGAAATTCAACGTCGGTTTATTATAATAACCGACTTTGAGCAATTGATTAAATTTAAAAAAAAATATGGTATTCCACACAACGTCGGTTTTCCCACTGCCGTCGTTGTTATTCTGATTCAAAGTCGGGTTTTATTATTAACCGACTTGGAATAGTTGTTACAAATTTTCTAAAAAATATTTAACTTTAATATATATATTATTGTTATGTGTTCTGAACTTTTTATGTTTTGGTATTTCAAATTTTTTCTTAAAAATTGTTATAGTTTTAAAATAATTAACATAATATACTGATAGTTAAAGGTAATTATTAATTAATTTTATTTAAAAATTAATAAGTAGTATATGAACGAAATTATGATCTTTATTATTATTATTTAATTAATTATTTGATAATGATAAAATATTATTGATTAATAAGTGTTATTATTTTAGCTTTTTTTATGTTTGAAAAATATAATTTTTTACTTATTTTTTAGTTTTTTTTATAAAAATTTTAGTCATTTGAATTTTAAAATAATTAAGTTAATATGATGATTGTTCAAAATAATTATTATTTTTTTTATTAAAAAAACTAGAATAACCAAATGAACGAAAAAGTGATGAAAAATGATCATCTTTATTATTATTATGTTTAATGTTATTATTTAATAAATGATAATAATTTGTGTATATTTGATTATTATTATTTGAGTTATTTTAAAAAGTTTCATATTATTTTTGATTCATTATATTTTATAATTATTTTGTTTTGATATATTAAATTTTGAAAAATTTATGTTGATTATTTATGTTTTTAAAATATATTATTTTGATGTTTGTAAAATTTAAAATGAAGAAAATAAAATTAAAAAATACATTATTATAATTCATTACTCTCCCCCCCCACCCCCCCCACCCTGGATTCAGTAATTAAAAGCCTTTCCTCCACCTTCAGCAAGTACGGCTTCATCACCAACAAATTTGTTCTAGCGCATTTCCCTTGGACACCGCTGTGGAACTTAGAACTGCATTGCATCCTCAAAGGTAAGTTTTAAGTTTTAGCAGGAAGTCATTAGGTGGAACTTAGATTCTGCACTCACTATTGTTGTTTGACGTAACATGCAGAAGCTGCTTCGAAGACAATAGCTTGGCCACCGCGACCACGATAATCAACGTCCCTGCCGACGGCGAGCGGTTCCGCCATCTATCCGCCGCAAGTCAAGGTCGAACAGGTCAGGGAGCTAGGGTTGAACTTGATTTCAACTCCAGTTGGAGCTAGGGTCCAACTTGATATGTACAGGTATGCCTTTTAATTATCAAACCTTACATATGATGACAAGTCTATCTAGTTAATGCACAAAGCTGCAATTACTTTCAATTTATAGATTTCTGTTATGAACCTTAGGGAAAACATTTGGGAAAAACTATTAAAATATTGTTGTTATAGTAACTAAAGGTGTATTATCTTTGATTTCAGACCAGGAGTAAAATCAATGACTCTAAAAGTAGCACATGATTGTTCCCCCTGTTGATATAGAAGCCTGTGGGTCAAACTTCAGAGCATAGATATTGCTGCAGGACTTATTAAAGGTAAAAGAACTCTCGTCTTAATGGTTTTTGTATGCAATTGAGTCTCGGAAGTGAATCAGTAATATATACATAGTAGAACCAACTACAAAAGGCATAGATGAGACAACCGTTGGAGTTAGAGTAGTGAATGACCAATAGCACAAATGTAAAGTGTGTGTAGCTACTAGCCATTGGTGAAATAATATGATACTATATTTGGAGATTTCCTATTGCCAAACCATGGAAGTTGAATGAAGTTAAATGCTTAAGAAATTATAATTATTTATGTGGATTCTTGAAACCTACATGGTCTATATGACATTATATTAAAAGGAAAAAAAAATTTCACCCTAGATTACTAGAATATCATTAATTAATAATCTTCAGGCCACCTCTAATTGGCATTGCATTAGACTATGTACAATTGGCGTGAATCATAGCTTCTCAACGAGATGCAAGCTTCATACATGCTCAATTAATTGAGTTATCCGAGAAATAGTAGGAACATGTACAAGATCCATGTGAGACCATATTCTTAGGAGGTGGTGGTGAACTATGTGCTGTTAAACCTCCCTTCAATACATCAGGGTATGTCCTTCAGGTCTCAAGGGGTCTAATTTCCTTTAGCATTGCAACAACATCCTTCATTGTTGGCCTTTCATCAGCTCTATTGGTTACACATAGAAATGACATTGCTATAGTTTGTAGCATTTCATGCATGGTGGGATCAGCCTGCCGTCTAAGCTTTGTATCAACAATGTCAGAAGGGTCTCCTTTGCATGACCAGTGGTTCCTAACCCACTGAACCAAGTGTGCAACCCCTGGTAGAGTTGGGTCTAATGGGTGCCTTCCTGTGAGAACCTTAATTAGAACCATGCCAAAACTGTACACATCACTCTTTTCAATTATAGGCTGCAGTGATGCATGCTCTGTGCATAAACCAAAAGCAACATAAATTAGTACTATTAAAAACTAGTACATAAAAGGATAAAATGTGTCTCAAGTTTTAGTGAAAATTGGTTTTAGTTCCTACAATTTAAAAAATAGTGGTTTTGCTCCTTATATTTTTTGAAATGTGGTAGATTTGATCCCTGTCACATCAAAACAAAATACATGGTGAGAGACAAAATCCATCACATTTACTAGAACCAACCACTGTTTCTAAAAACATATGAACTAAAATCAATTTTTTATTAAGTCTTCATTCTTGAGTCACCTAAAGCATATTTTACCTACAGGAAATTCTCTCAATTAATTTTAGTAGAAAAAATAAAATAAAATAAAATAAAATACCAGGAGCCATGTATCCATATGAACCAGCAAGGTAATGTCTTTGAAGTGGCTTGGAATCAGTGAGGTAAGGTTGGTATCCAGGACCTAGTAACACATTCATGGCTTTTACATCTCCATGAATAATAGCAGGCAAACAATCATGCTGCAAATATGCAAGTGCATGAGCCACACCTAATATAACATCATATCTTGTCTCCCATTCAACTTTTCCCTTTCCTGAACCATGAAGCAGTGAGCTCAGGCTTCCATTAGGGAGGTAGTCATAAAACAACAGCTTCAGGTTCTTGTTTGATCCCCATCCAAGAAGCCTGATGATGTTCTTCTGCCTAATTGACCCTAATGTTTGAATCTCATAATTGAATGCACCAGACTCTTCTCATGACCACATCTTCTTAACAGCCAGTGTTTCACCATTTGGAATTGTGACTTTGTACACAACTCCTGAGCTTCCAGTGCCAATCACATTGGCTGATGTCAAATTCATGACAATGTCATCAATGGAGAAATCAAGCTTCTGATACAAAGTCTTCTCCCAAGTTTCTTTTTCCATGAGCACCTTGGTGGCCATGTGAGTTCTGATTAATACATAGATTGTGAGAAGCACTAGTACTGCACTGGTGCTTAAGAGAATAGACATAATGAACTTCATAGTTGATATAGCAGGACCTTTGTCACCAGGAGTTATAACAACTCCAGCAATGTAGAGAGCTTGGTTTTCAGCAAGATCACTAACAGGGAGATTCTGAAACAATGGGGTGTTGGGCAACTGATCAGAGTTGGTTAAATTATTTATACTGCATTTATTCTCAATTTTGTATTTACCTTGAAAAATTTTACATAATGCAGACGAATGTGGTGGACTTCTACATTTCTGATTTCCAGAGTTGGTTAAATTAAACAAGCTATAGTGCAAGGGTGACTCCTTGTGTTGATGATTCTATTTGTAATTGATGTTAACTAGTGTGTGTTGAACTAAGTATAGATGACAGGTTGTACATGTCATATTTTACAATTGTAATAAAATTATGTATGACTGTATAACATGTTGATTATTTAAAGTCAATTATTTAAAAAAAATTGTGTATTTGAAGTCAATTATTTTAAAACAAATTGTGTATTTAAGGTCAATTAAAAATATTCGTGTATATCAAGTCATTTAAAAAAAATCGTGGTCCAATAATTATTTGTAACTAATGTTTCAAAGTCATTTTTTTAAAATAACTGACTTAAAAAGCAACTTAAAAAGAGCCTTGCACCTACACATTCTAAGTCAGGTGGTTAGAAAAATCGACTTAAAAAGCGCTTAGTACCTACACATTCTAAGTCAGGTGTTTAAAAAGACCGACTTAAAAAGCGCCTTCTAACCAGCCATTTTAAGTCAGGTGTTTAAAAAAACCGACTTAAAAAGCGCCATGTACTGCCACATTCTAAGTCAGGTGTTTAGATAGACCGACTTAAAAAGCGCCTTCTAACCAGCCATTTTAAGTCAGGTGTTTAAAAAAACCGACTTAAAAAGCGCCTTGTACTGCCACATTCTAAGTCAGGTGTTTAAAAAGACCGACTTAAAAAGTCTCTTCTAACTTACCATTCTAAGTCAGGTGTCTTAAAAAACCGACTTAAAATGTGTGTCTTTCAAAGTCAGTTTTTTTAATAACCGTCTTTGAATTTATTAATTTTTTTTAAAAAACAATCTTTCAAAAACGGTCTAAATGGAACCGACGTTGTTGGGTAGTCTTTACAACGTCGTTCGAGACAAAGTCAGTTACATAACCGACTTAGTATATATCAAATGACCGACTTCGTAACCCTTGATTGTGGTTGTGTGTTATTGTATTCTTCTTTAAATTGTAGAAAATTAAAAAAAAATTTGAAATCAATAATTGCATAAATTCAAAATCAATAAAATATGTGAATCAAATGATAACATTGACATATGTTTAAGAAATAATAGTAGGTAATTAAATTTAAAATCTTATTTGACTGTTTAAGATTTTATTTGATATTTTTTTAAAAAAAAATTAGAGGTTAATGAGATACTACTAACTTCTTCTAGTTTTAGAAACCAAAAAAATTATTTATTGATTACATTTTTAATAAAAAATAACTTTCTTATCACCCTTTCCAAATTTATTGGACATCTATATCTCAGTATTCAAAACTGTTTGCAAATTTTTAATGTCTTAAGTTAAATAATAGTATATACTTATTCAATGAATAAATTGGTTAAAAACAAATTGAGTTACATTGAGATGATAAGTTTTAAGTGTAATTACAGTTTGAATTGTGAATTAATTTCTTAATCAATTTAAAAGATTGAAGTTTGTCCAATATCTGGAGGTTTCATCGATGAATTAAAGATTCTAATTATAATGATTGAACAAAATAAATAAAATAATAATAATACTTTATTAACAAGTTATCTATCACGTATTTTTAACATTTTATTTTTATTATTAGAGTTTAGTTTAGTTTATATACACTATTATTTTTCTATTAATATAATTTTGATCTGCCGTCCCATTACATTAATGAATAAGATGACAAATTATTTTATTCTTTAATTTTCTTGATAACTATCTTAATCATTATTTCCCCCATTAAAATAGTTAAGATGAAGTATATTTTATCCGTTCAATTTCTTACTGGCACTCCTCTATATTTTAATTTTAAAAAAATATTTGAACTAACACATTAAATTTATGTAAATTTATTATTTATTTAAAAATTAATAAAATAAAATAAAATTATAAAAATCCTTTTTGTTTCTTTTAAAATTTATGTTAAAGGGGAATTTTTGAATATACAGTAAATGCGAAAATATTAAGCAAAAAAGTGCAGTTCCTTGCTTCTTGGCCGTGTCCGTATATTTTTGGCAACGTTCTTTGCATGAGTTAAACACAAGTAAGCATCTCGGCGGTGACACACACGCGCCTCATTGTGCATGGCACTTGGCCCTTGGCCATCCATCCTTGCGTTCGAATTTGAATCTCCTTTTTCAATTTTCGCAATATCAAACATCGAGGACCATTTGGTACTTTCCAACTCGCACTCTAACCCACAATGCAACCCCTCTGTCGCATCTTTCTGCGCGAAAGAGATAAACAAACAATTCGCGCGCCAAACACGACGGGGCTGCTAACTCCCAGCGGTGTCGTTTCACCACTTCCTCCATTGCTCTCTCTCTGAGTCTGGGAGATGAAGTTAAGGTCACCTGCGTTTCTCAACCTTCTCATTCTCTGCGATCTGCTTCTCTGTCTTCCCTCATTCACTTTCTCTCTCCTCGCCGCTGACGCCGACCCCGAGACGGAGCTTCTCCTCGCCGGAGACAACGCAACCGCCCTCCTTAATGCCTCGCTTGCGAGATCCGACGATGGTAGCTTCGCCAACATGATTGATCGGGCTCTCGAAAGAGAGTTCCCCGATAATGAGCAGAATGAAGGTTCGCAGATCTACCTTCTCTCACTTCTGTTTTTAATGTTCAAGAGTTTCTACATTTTGTCGTTTAATTCGGTTGCTATAACTCCTTGGATCTTGGTTTTGCATGCCTTTGCAATGTGAATTTTCGAAAATGCCGTTCAATTGGAGTTTCATTTCACTTCTCTGGATGCGTTTTTCTGCAATTTCCTGATTCATCATGTGATATTGAGGCGCTACTGCATTTAAATTCTCTATTCTTTGACACCTTCTTGTAGTAATGTGTACTGTGATTAGAATATTGCGTGATGCATGATAGGAGAAGAAACGTTGTTACTAAATTTTGCTCTATGATGGAAAACCATTGAAATGCTGCCAGACTTCTACATATTTTCACGTGGATACGTTAGCATGAAACTTGTTGAATCTCTGACGAACCACGTGTAGTATTGTGGAAAGTTTTATTCAAACGAATGCAATTGGTGAACTTCCCTGACTCTTTTGCAGGTACTGATCCTCGTGGTTTCAACAACAGTGTCGCTGAACAGCAGGTATGTGGTGAACTGACTTTCATGATATATTTATTTTCTTCCTGAATTATTGGATTTTCAGAGGTGAAGCAACCCTGAGAGTAAGGGCAATAGAGTGTAGCAGTCTAGCGACATAATTCTGGTAGTATAGGTATCTAGTTTTATGCCAGAGTTCAATCCGGTCAGGAATTAACAGTGTGTTTGGAAAACAGTCCACTCCAACACAAACTGGCGTTGAACTCAATGATACAACACTCTTGCTTTTCATTTGCTCCCTTGGAAGGTGTAAAAGTCTGTTTTGTAGGCTCCAAATGGAAATCCAAACACATACAAAGTATGTTGATGATAATTTGTTAGAAGAGCATTAAGCTGATTCAAGGACAGAAGTTACGATTGATGATAACTTGTTCAAATTTCACTTTTGATGTGTCAACTCTGTGTTTTAGATTCTCTGGGATAATGATTTTGGGTGGGGACCTGAGTCTTGGTTACTTCCTTTTCATAACTATCGTTTCTTCTGATTTTTATTGGATTTTATATATGTGACTTATTATTTGCCCGTGAAAAGACTTGTGATCTAATGTCCTTCTCATGATATATTTAATGTATCAGGCTGTTTTGGAAACTGTTGCCAGAGTTAAGCCCAAGAAAAATGAGAGCAAAGAGGAGAAGTATGCACCTCTTTCTTGTAGAACCAAATGGATTTTTTTTTTCAAGGGGGAACCTTTTAAAAATTTAATGCAAATGCCTTACCTATTTTCAGTATTTATGACATTTGTTAAGTATTTTATTAGGTCATTTCAGTTCCATGATGTTTTCAATTTGGATAATGAGAATAGGGCAGAGGATATGCCAACTTTAATAGATCGAAAGGTATGTCTAATTCAAGCTCTTGAAGTTTAGGCCTTTCAAACACAGTGCAATAATATTCTGTTACCACTTACTGCCACATCATCACGATATGCATGAAACCACTCTTCTCAGATGTGAATTTAATTTTTTTTATATTTTTCTAATTGTTTCAACTTCAGGACAATGTCTTTATCATATCCAATCCCAAGTCAAAGTATCCTGTTCTTCAATTAGACTTGAGGTTTCACTTTCTGTTCCTATCCTTTTTTCTTTCATGTATGAGTGGTTGCAACTACTAACTAGTCATTTTTTTATGCCATATTTTCAGATTGATATCAGATCTTGTAGTTGTCATTGTCTCTGCAACCTGTGGTGGCATTGCCTTTGCTTGTGCTGGACAACCGGTTTGATTACAAACATAGCTTTATTGTTTTCAGTAGATATCTCTACCATATACCTCTTAAAAGTGGAATCATCCATCATTCCAACTTTCAGGTGATGACTGGATATCTGCTAGCAGGATCAATCATTGGACCAGGAGGTTTGAGTTTTGTTAGTGAAATGGTCCAAGTATGTTACCCTTATAGTTTTTTTTATTTTGTATTATAATGATTCTTTTCTCTTTCTTTTTACCTTCCACGTTATTTCCAGAAATAAAATCATTGTGTGAATGAGATCATGATGCCATGAATAATCTCTTTCTGTATGACATTGAAATGAAGTTATCATTTAAATGTCATCTATTTTATCTCCTAGTAATTTCACATATTGTGTTCATTCCTTGCAGGTTGAGACAGTTGCTCAATTTGGTGTCATCTTTTTGCTGTTTGCATTGGGCTTGGAGTTTTCAACAACAAAGGTTGGCTTGTATACTAATTTATTTATTCCTTTTAGCTTTAAACATGTATATTTTTAGCTCAGCCATATATAATGTATATCTTTCTTTCATGCTTGCAGCTTCGAGTTGTTCGAGCAGTGGCTATTCTTGGAGGCCTACTCCAAATTTTCTTATTTATGTGCTTGTGTGGAATAACAGCTTCGGTATGCTTTTTACTTCTTCAAATAGTTTACAAAAATTTAATTCGTTATAAATATGCTTTGCTAGTTTGCAACCCATAATGTTCAAATCATCATGTTATCAGTTATACCACAAACTCATGATACCCATAACGTTTACTTTTTGTTTCAGTTCTGAAAAGATTTACTGATTTATGTATGGAGCACGATGAATTGATATAGCTTTCTCCTAATATGAGACCTGTCTTGAACAATGAAGTAAATAATTGAAATCTTAGAGGGAATATTGTGAGAATTGGCGAGAAAAAAGAGTATGCTGCCACAATATTTTTATGTATATAAGATCAAACTAGATAAAAATTTTGATCGGAAGGAACTTTAAAGTTTCCTAGGTTGATGCGTTAATCTTACTGTTTCAATTTAGAGCTATTTCTCAACAACTTTCTCCATTTCCCTGATAATCGTGTTTAAGTTTTTTTTATTTTATTTACAGATCAAAGTGTGATGTGTAATAAATTCTCTGTATTAGAGGACAGAGAAACCTCCAAAGAAGAATAACAAGAGAGAGGAATCAGACAATATTCAGCATATCTCTACAAAAGGAAATACAACCATATATAGGCAATAGCTAGGCTAATTGCCTTATTCTAACATAATTATCCCTCTAACAGAATGATCCCACTCACTAACAGAGACCCACATAACCATCCCCTAGAACATTCTACTCTGCCTATATCAGTAATAGACATATCCAGTCTCAGTTTGGCTTAATACTCCTCTTGGGCCTATGCTGGACTTCCTCATTCTGCATTTGGGCTGCAACATCATTGATCATATGAAATTGATATCAAGCTGAGACTTTGATAATAACATGGATCATTTTTCCAATTACACATTAAAATTTTTCTCCCCTCTCTCCCCCAAACCTACACAGGCCACACAAAACACAGGTTCAGATCTTTGGTATATCAGTGACTTGCATTTATTGGAAAAATGTGTTATGGGTCAATTGACCCTGTTATCAAATTTATTTTGATACAGGGCCATAAGACACTGTTAAAATAGTTTGCTTGGAATATGGTTTGATTTAGAGGCATTCTATTGAGTGAAACAATTGATGTTGTCTTGTACTCTTATTTATTACAAAAGTTTTCCACTTTGGTGTCAGTGAATTTCTGATAAATGCACCTAAATCCTACCTGCAGTTATGTGGTGGTAAATCATCTGAAGGAATATTTGTTGGTGCATTTCTATCCATGTCTTCAACAGCTGTGGTAATTTGCCGATCACACTGTTAGATGTTTTCTGTTATTCTTTTTCTTGATATACATCTCAAGTATGGCTACAAGCCTACAACTTTGTTGGACAAGGAACTTGTTATGTTGTTTAATGTTTATCTGCAGGCATATATTATTTTAAGTAACCTATGCCTGCACTTTAATAATTGAAATATACTATTGCAATCATTGCCTGGTTGCACTTGAATTAGATTTGGTGATTCAAATTTCTATATTCTATACAGCCGTCATAGTGTTTCAGCTAAGTGTTAATTAAATTGCTGATGCAAATATTGATTATTGATGCAGTGATGCGAATATTGCAATCCTTTAGTAAGATTTATTTCATCAAAAAAAGAAAATGAAGATTATGGCTAGAATGTTATAAAGGATACAGTTCTATTTAGTGTTTGATTGAGGAGAAATTCTTGTGCAACGCACTAGAAGTTGAGTGAAGTTTTGTTGTAGATGAAAAACCTAAAGTACTAAGCTCTTTCTATGATCACTTCTTTTCTAAATGTTATCATTCTTCTTTGCTGTCACACACATTATCTTCAAATATTTTATTTGCTCATTACTGTTATGTTATTTTAAATTTGTTTTCATTCTTCTTTGATCCATAGGTCTTGAAATTCTTAATGGAAAGGAATAGTGTCAATGGCCTTCATGGTCAGGTTACAATTGGAACTCTGATACTGCAGGTATGTACTATTGTTTTTGTATTAATGAATGCACATGTATGACTGAAACATTACTGCTGCCACTTGTGCAAAGAGACTAGAGACTAATGCTATCGATGACACTGATATTCCCTTTTAATTTTTTTTCTCGCATTTGTCTTTTAATGAAATGTTTGAAATCATTGGTTCTTTTCAGGATTGTGCTGTTGGATTGCTCTTTGCACTGATTCCTGTTTTGGGTGGAACATCAGGTGTTCTTCAGGGAGTAGTATCCATGACTAAGTCGTAAGTTAATCGTAGGATGGATTGTCCCTCATTTATGTTATCTCTCCATAGTTTATGAAGATCTATGGCATATGATATTAAACCCCAAGGTTTTCCAATGCAGCTAGATTGTATTCTCATCTTGTCTTTCCATTGTGGCCAATTCAACATATATTTTGTGGATCAACAAAAGATATTTTGTTTATGGTTTTGATTATTTGCTTGTTATGAGATTTTAAGATGAAGATGCAAGTTAAATGAGAAATTTTGGTGTGCTTGACCCCTTTTAGCCATTAACGAGCATGATATGTAAACATTAAGTTCTACTACACTTCTTGAATGCCTTCTATTGTAAATTTTATCAAAAGAAACATTGTATTGCATGGATTTCCCTGGTCTTTTCTTATTTTAATATCACTATTATATTATGATATTATAAAAGTCTTCTATAAAAAATTATAAAACGTTTATAACTACAATTATAAAAAAGTTACTATTAAGGTGTACATATAAAAGAGTACACATATTCGCCCCTAGCGAAGGCACAACAACAAAATAGAAAGAAAAAGAAACAAAGTTGTGAATAGAGTTAAGCTTTGTTCCTTTTGCATTCTTGGGATGTATCATGGAAGACTTCCTTGAAGTGACCATGAGATGAGGACCAGATGAATGTCATAAAAAAAATTGTATTCTATCCCAGAAAATCTAAATTAAAATAATAGCAAATATACTCCACTTTCTAGTTGAATTTCATTAGGCAGTCAGCTTTACTTGTGCTGCTGATTATATTAACTTTCTTCATCCTACTTGATTGTATGCTTGTTTCAGCCGTTTATTCTTTCTGGTAATAATTCTGTTGTTTCAGGTTGGTGATCTTAATTGCATTTTTGGCCATTTTGACAATATTATCTCGTACTTGTGTGCCATGGCTCCTTAAGCTTATGATAATCTTATCCTCTCAGGTGAAGATAGACCTTGTGCTCTGTTGTTAAATATTTGTTTATGCATTAGTTTTTTAACTGATTTTTATTTTATTTTTTATTTTGGTGCAGACCAATGAACTTTATCAGTTGGCATCAGTGGCATTCTGCCTACTTGTTGCTTGGGTGTGTCTTCTATCAAGTCTTAATCTTCATTACTTGGCAAACCATGTCTTCTGTGAAGTCTGTTTTATTATCTACACTGTATAATAGCCTTAATCTTGGACAAGTCTGTGGTTGTTTTCTCTTCATGTGTAATATGCACCAAACTTTATTTCTCTAAATCTGAGGGATTGCTTAAATGCATGCATGCCTGAAACTTATTTATACATACATTTATAAAGTCCAGACAACTTGTATTGCTAAAATGCATGCATGCTTGACACTTATTTATACATACATTTACAAAGTCCAAACAACTTCTGTTCCTTCAACAAAATGTTTTAATAATTTGTTGTTTCATTTCAGTGTAGCGATAAGCTGGGTTTAAGCCTTGAACTAGGTTCCTTTGCTGCGGGAGTGATGATATCAACAACAGATCTTGGTCAACATACACTTGAACAAGTAAGACATTGTCCTAGAATCTATGTTCTTTGTAGTTGCTATTTTTACTATATAATGTTTTTTGGGAGCTTTTAGAAGTTTTCCAATGGTGTAGTTTGTATTAACTCTCCAACCCAACAGTTTGAGGAGAATCATTTGTATGTTATTTATCATTTTTTTTTCTGTGGGTATTCAGTTGTTCTTTGTCTTGTTAAGCATGTTTTAATGGAGTGGGATGTTTGAGTATTCTGTTTCATACCACTTTGTATTTTCATCATGGATGCCTGTAAAGTGGGGGTGGTTCACCCAAATGAATTTCAAGGAACCTTCTTGAAGCACATGCACATAAGTTTTGAGATGATTCATGTTTTGCTGTAGTTATTTGAGCTTACTCAATGTAATATTTATAGGTTGAGCCAATTCGCAACTTTTTTGCTGCTCTGTTCTTGGCCAGCATTGGGATGCTTATACATGTCCATTTCCTTTGGAATCATGTTGACATTTTACTGGCAGCTGTTATATTGGTGATCATTATAAAAACAATTGTAACTGCATCTGTTGTCAAGGGGTTTGGATACAACAACAAGACTTCACTTCTTGTAAGATTTGACAACAGTTATTAGAATTAAATATGCTTGTTGATTACATCATACATTTCATTGACGGAGGAGCCTTAGGTTATTCCACATGCGTAGGTTGGGATGTCCCTGGCTCAAATTGGGGAATTTGCCTTTGTTCTTCTCAGTCGTGCTTCAAATCTTCATTTAGTTGAGGTATGTGCTTCATTTCGAGACAAACATTTTAGCTACTTTGTTGTGCTTATGCTTATGAAGACAGTGAAATTTATCTTTCTGCATTTTAGGAAACAATTTTAACACAAAAATGGATATATATTTTATTTAAAAAATATGCAGTTTTCTGGCAGTGCTTATTATCATTTTTAATGTGAATGTAATTGCATTGTTTCTGCTGCTACTATTAAATGCATAAACTGAATGTCTGATTCTTACTGCAGGGAAAGTTGTACTTATTGCTCCTTGGAACAACAGCTCTTAGTCTGGTATTGATGGACTGTTTTATAGATTAGAATTATGGTTATTAGGCTATCTATATCCACTATGAAGTACTTTCAAGTTGCACTTGCACGTTCTCTATGGCAAACTATCATTTCAAGCCCACATACCATGGCCATTTTTCTCACATAATGTTTCAACATCTTTAATGTAAAAAAATATGATAAACATTCCTTTTCATCTGAAAGCATGTTGATGGGCACAATGCCTGTCATTAGCTTGCACGGTATTCAGCTACCCAGCATCAGTGAACCGTATTATGTGTTTTAGGTAGATAAATTTTGTTTGTTGATCATCTTTATTTTACCTGTTTGCATACACATGTACAAGCAGTTATCATATAACTAGTAAATCTGAGTGAAGTTTAAGCAGTCTATCACAAGTAAAACTTTGGGCCTTCCTATGCAAAATTATTGTGCACAGTTTTGAATGTTATAGCCAGTTTCATGGGTAATCTAGATGTGTTGAGTATTAAGTGCTCAACGATTTGTAGAGATTTTGAAGCTTACACAAACAGAAATAGTGCAGGTGACTACACCTTTGCTCTTCAAGCTAATTCCTGCTGTTGTGCATCTTGGTGCATTGTTGCGGTGGTTCCCTCCTGATAGTCCGGGGGAGGTAACTTACAGCTTTACGAACTGAAATGATTAAATTTTTTTTATAGGTTTTTGTTTCAATTTCTTGAGGATCTTTAATATGTTTTTACTCTCAGATTGCATTTAAAGGGGACAGCTTTCGTGCAGACAGTGCTAAGCGTATTCCTTTAATGGTTCAAGGCTCTCATGATTCATGATATCAAAATATATTATGGAGCAGAAAAGAAATTTGCGGGCTTTACTTGAAGGCTTCTCGTACTAAGGAGGGCAGGTGCTAAAGAGTGCAAATAAGGTTACTTCTAAATGAAACTATTTCTCGTTGCAAAATACTTTGTATACTGTCTGCTTTCGGAACACGCACTGGAATAGTAAATGCAAATGGCAAACGCAGGCCAAGGGGACCAGGAGTTTAAACCGGATCCATCCATCCACTAACATAGTAACTTGGGCCATGTTATTACCTTGAATGGCCTATTTTTGTGTATAAAGGAATGTGTAGTTGCAGTTGGTAGTGTAATTCATTTTAGAAGCAATCCTCTTGAATTTTTACCCTTCAACTTTTCCCCTTTTATTTTATCTAAATTTTTTGGGTTGGTTAAGTTTTGATGTGTAAGTTGTCCCTGTACAAGTGTAGATGTTAAGGCAGTCATCAAAGTCAAATGTATCATGTTCATAAACTTTTGAATGATTCGTGGAAGCGGAAGGTATTTATTTATTTATTTTTTATTTATGAAGCGGAATGTAAATTGATTTGCCGTTCATTTCTTCTAATTGGTTGTTAAATACGTGGAATGCTTTGTGCAGCAAACCTCATCGGTTATTGAGAGTCACGGTAATCTCTCTCATCACCGCCCATGAAACCGCTGGTCTTTTCTTGAATCAACACAAATGACCAGCGTCTGTTTGAAGTTTGTTGGAATAATGTTTGTTCAACATCCTAAATTTCTAGGGTAACAATTTTTATAACAAAACAGGATATCACAAAACAGGAGATGTAGGGATGGTATAAAATATTAGAAGTGTAAAAATATTATTGTATTAAAGTAGATTTACTGTTCTGCACTTGAATTTTAATGGCATTAGTTTTTGGGTATATAGACGGAATCTTATTATGTTAATATTTTTTTCGTTCTCCACCACCCCCCGCGCCCCCCAAAGAAAAAAAAAATCATTTTTTTCGTTTGAAGAATTATTCACGTTTCACGTCTCTGTTACTTGATTGTTTGGAATGGAATTCTATGATCTTGTAATTTGAAAAATGTTAACCTAATGAAATTCAAAGGGAAATATTGTCGATTTTTAAATTAAAAATTATTTACCATTATTTTTTAATTTATTTTATAAAAAGTTCTACGTTATTAATCAATTAGAAACACTGGTTAGTATAACAGGTAGTTATTGTAAAATTTAATAAATTTTTCATACTTGATAATTTATGATTCAACAATAGTATTTTTTGCACCTTCAATATATAAAACTATTTTTTCTTATTTTTGATATTATTGTTTTTGGCAGGCTCTTAGTTTTAATATGATTTAGAGTAATGCATACAGGTAAACATAATACTACATTAACTGCATGTGTGGTGTATGTAAGACTAGATAAACATTTATCTATCGTGCACGTGCTGATACACAGGGACAGAGAGGGCATGGTGATCATCAGCCATGCATTCAAATTTTAAGGACACGACAAAACGCATTGCAGGAAGTTTAAATAATTACCGGAAGGGGTTTGGCTTGATGTTTTTGGCATCTTAAATCCCCTATAGATCGAGCATAAACATGTGCTGTCATATCATATTAAGAATGAATGGTGGCAAGCCCGGTGACGTTGGTCTCTTCCAAATGCAATCACTATTCTGCAATCAGCAGGTTGCATGTTTGTTCACTGTTGATTCAGAAATCAACATCAACCAAAAGGGAATCGTAAGTAGCTCAATATCCACACTTGAGTAGTGGTCCCTCCCCTAATTCATTTATTTCTGAATTTTAACTGAAGAGGAGGACATTGCTGCTCAGAAACCGTGTTAGTGGATGCCTCCCATTGGCCCAATATTATACGTACTTTCTAACTGGGTGCCACTCCCCAAACCAAATGCTTCTTTTTTAATATCTTCATATTTCAAAAAGAAACACACTAGTTTAATTCTTACACACAATTCACATGTGCGATCATCAACATAACAAGTTGAAATATATATTTTTTTAAAATTATTTGCAGATTTTTTTTATAAAAAAAATCAATGTTAAGAGCTGAAGTTAACCCAGTTTATATATATGCTTTACTTTTTGAACGCGCAGGCGATGTTTTCTGATGGATAGCGATAGGTGAGGTAATTTTGAACCCGGCGTGGGCTGGCTCTTGGTATCAACTTCTTGGTGTGTTTGTATTGTATATATGTGCTAGGGCAGTGAAGGAGATCGATGTGTTAAATACCATATTCAAAATGACATCGACAGAAGGAAGAACCAGGTATGCGTCCGTGGAGAACATGACAGCATTTATTTTCCCCCAAGAAAAATGGTGGTCCTTGTATATTATGCCTTTATCCATGTCAAGATAATTCCATAAGTGATGATGATGATGATGGAGACCGTGCCCGAGATGCCACCAATCAGTTTTTCTTCGATCCTTTCATTTGTGCTTACTTGGTTAATTTATTTAAACTACTTTCTCGAGGAGGGATCAAGTTAGCAAAGTAATTCTAAGTTTATTTTTCATTCTCACCATTTATTTATAAGAAAGTTACTAATTTTAGTTGTTAGATTTCAGGAAAATGATTGAAAAATCAAGAGAAATTTTCTTGAAATTATTATTGGTTGATTTGTTCTTCACTCTTTTTTTCTTATAATATTAATATTAGTTACACGACTGATTGCATCATGAAAATTAACAACTATATGATTCTAGTTTGTAAGTAATAAATGAAAGGTTTAATTGTATATTTTATTATCAAATTTTTATTATTTTGTAAATTTTATTATTTAAAATTAATTTTTGCATCCTTTAGGGTTAGTGACATATCACTCAAAAAGTTATATTTATTTTTGAAACGAGTTATCAACATAATAATAAAGTGTACAAAAATTTAAAACTTAGGTGATAATAAAATTCAGAAATAATAAGTTTGGGTGTGTAAAAATTAGAAATTTAAATGATAAAATTCATAAAATAATAATGATAGTTAAATGATAAAATTTATACGTTTAAACTTAGATGCAATTAATTGCATTGTGATACTGTGCTTACACTAACATTATTACATATGTATGTTCAAGCTGGTTTATAGTGTTTTCAATCAAGTAAATGGTGAGATTTTTTTTTTTGCTCGCACTTGTAAAGTCAGGGTATCTTTAACTAGAAGTTAGGGTATTTGTTTTCCTTTTCTTTTTGTTTGTATCTCTTTTTGTTTCCACACATAAACCCTAAAAGACTAAAGCATTGATAATTTTCCTGGAAGAAATGAGCAGATTTAACTGTCCAATAAGGTAAGAACTGAGAACTTAAAACTGAGAGTCTGAGACAGCTTAACCCGCTGACTTAAAGGCGCAGACCAAAAAGACCAATAATTCAATTAAAAAAATATAATGTTCTTATTTAAGCTGGAACAGTTATTAATATTTTATTTTTCAATCAAAGAAATAAAAACAGACGAATATATACAGTGAGTTTTTCAAACTTTTTGTTAGTGAGGTTGACGTTATTTATCAATAAAGAAAATCTTGTATTTTATTAAAATGTACATATTCTAAGTCAATTAATTATATTAAGTAATTTTGTTATTTCTTATGTCACTTAAATATTTCATCTTTCAAAGTAATAATATATAATATAGTGCACACAAATGAATAGGAATCTCTACATCAATTTCAAGGTCGATCTTGTATATGATCAAGGAGTTTCTTCATTCTTCAGAAATTGGAATTGGTAGACTGAAGGCATATATTATATTAATTTGTAACTTCTTGCGTATAAATGTAAATTACTATCATAGACGCTGAAACTTCGGTTGGATTCTCATAAATGGTCTTGAGAAGTATTACTTTCAATCTGGGAAATCCAAAGAAAAAGTAACAATTCGCATCCAAGAAATTCTTTCTCTCAACAACTCGTGAATGGATCTGAACAAATTATTTGCGGACAGAGAAAGTCCTAGAAGGGTTTGATTGGCATATATATATTATCTACAGAATCTTGTGGACGCGCTTTATTTCCCTCCTATCCTTATCCTCATATTTATAATCAAAATGGCAGGATGTGCTTCAGTTTTTAGTCACATAAATATATATTCTATCATGAAGAATACTTAATTTATACTTTCATGTTGTACTATAATACTTCATAGATATTAGTTTAATTAACGAAAAATAATAATTAAACAGTCCAAAATCTATTCATGTCTGCCGTGTGATTGAAGTAGAAACGCGATGCTTAAATATAAGAGAAAAAAAAATCGGATTGTTAATTTTTTACCAAGCAAGTTGTTTTCACTTTCCTATCAAAAGTGTAAAACCAAGAAAAACATCTGGTTGAAAGTATCAAAATGAAAAGTCAGCCGATAGATACACCGGTTGTTTGTTATTAAAATTAATGACAATCATATCGTATATAAGATACGCGAGTTCTGTCAATTCAATAACACAATTTCTAGGAAAAATATTATAATTAAAATTATGGAAAAGCATACTATTATGCTAGAAGGCGCAGAGAAATTAAGAATCAGTAAAAATAATTGGACTAAATTAATATTGACTAAAAAATCCATGCCCTTTACAATTTTGCCGTACAATAAATGCTACTATATATCTTACTAATAAGAATGGAACTTTTGATTATTGTTTAATGAACCCATAGCTTTAATTGTGCTTTTCCCTGCCAAGTGAAATTTAATCAAGTCATTGCTTATATTCTGATAAGAGCATTATCAAATCCAACCAACTAAGCTCACACGTAGCTAGCAATATAAACCTTGAACAAGCTGGTATATAACTCTAATTTTGGACTTGTTGAATATTATCTAGGTTTTTTAAAATTTATAAGTGGAAGCATGCATATAATTAATAGAGTTGAGAAATTAGTCAAACTGGAAGAGATCCAGCCAAGTTAATAATTTCTTCCAAATAAAGCAGATTCAATTTTTGGCTTATGTAGGAATTTCATACTGTGTTCTATGTATTCATTTATTTTACTTTATTTCTGGGCCAGTAGGTTACTATTGAGTAATGAAAAGCCAGCGATTCTACGGTGACGACAAAAATGTCCGTGTTCACTATGTGGGGGCCATATGCTTTCTTTCTTCTTAAAAGCATCAGTCTCCTTCTGCACATCGATTTACATCATCTTGAATGTGAATTGTGATGTGAGAGGAGGCATATGATATATAGTGCCAATGCAGATATATATTGGGGTATAGATAAATTAAATTTGCCTGAGAGCGATCGCCCTTCTGGTCACTTCCAAACAGCTTAATTATTCATTACATTACAAAAACATTAAAGTTGTTGCTTATTATACTAAGAAATCATAATGACTGTAAAGTTGCAGCAACAAAACAATTAATCCAAAAATGCTTCACCAAATAAAGTTTATGGCTACGTACGTACGTATTCAAATTCCATACTTATTTTTAGTCTTAAAACCTCTCAGAGACTGCACTTCACAGAAGGAAGTTTAGATGTACCAAGTAGTTGAGCTACACTTGTCATGCTTGTTATCCACTCTCACTTCAATCTTATAACAAAAATGATTTTTGGACATCAGATTTACTATTTAATTGACACCCAGTTACAGAAATAAAATATATAATAAAGTAATAGAAAGAAAGAGAAAAATAAAGAGTACTGGTAAGGTATTTTAAAAAATCCTTAACTCATCTTACAAATAAAATGTTCATAACTAGTTCATTCCTATACCGTACGTGTTACTTAAACAAACCTTTACTTTGAGTATTGGAGTCAAAGTTTTAAATTGTGGTGGTAGCGCGATCTTTAATGTTGTGAAAAATTACCAACAAACTACGAATTCATATAATTATGGAGACTCTAAAAACTTTGATGTTACGGCCAAAATTGATGGTAAAACATTTTTAAAACCTTGTTGATGTGGTTGTCTAAAAACTCACACTTCTTCCACTGTGCTGCTTGGGAGCTACTGAAAGAAAAACAGCACCACACTTACGAAAGATATCCAAACTATTGTTGAAGGAGTATGGTTTGATCTATTGTTAAACACTCAAATCAACTCCACATGCTAATTAAATTAAGAAAACTTCTAGTCTAGAACCTAGTGTTCAAGTTCAACTTGCAGTAGTGCTATGCACGTACGTTCTCCTTTCCTTTCTGTTTATGAGGGAAAAATCCTCGTGTGGGACAAAACAATGGAAAAGTGATTTTTTAAATTACTAACACAGGCAAAATAATATCAGAACTAAAGCCACACGCCAGCTTTAAGACAGCAGTAGTAATATTGAATCTGCAAAATCTTCTTCCAGAATCAAAATTCGATCGCCTCATATCAAAACCCCCCTTCTTTTTATGACAGCCTTATCAAAAACTTTATATACATATATAATTTCTATGCACCGTTATAATTCCATAATACATTTTTTAATGAAATAAAAAATTGATAAAAAATGATTATACTTATTAAATAATACTATCAGAATAAATTAATTAATAAATAATAATTGAAATTCTTTTTATATTAAAATCAAAATTATTAAAAATATCCACAAGCACTTAGTTCAATATAATATACTCACATATATAGAGAAAAACTATAACATAACAAATCAAAGAATTTCCTCTCCAAGTTGTAAATAACTAATAATTGAGATCAATTAAGTTTTAAATAAAAATAAATAAATTTTATTAGTTATAAATAATTACATTTAAACAATTTGCAAGGATTATTTGACGGGTCTTCACAGCTTTGTTTAGTCTGGATATATATGAAAATTTGAATCAAATTAAACATGTGGGTTAATTTGGTTTCATTGCTCATCTTAAAAATAAAATGTTCATAACTAGTTCATTCTTCCTATACCGCTACTTAAACAAACCTTTACTTTGATATTGGAATCAAAGTTTTAAATTGTGGTATTAGCGATTTTTAATACTATATATTGTGAAAAATTACCAACAAATTTGAATAAAAGTTTTTCATTTTAATTTAGTTATATAAGGCTTATGTAAATGAATTAGAGTATTCTTTTCCAAATATTTGATATTACATTTCATTAACATTATTGGCCTTTTTTTATGGTTAATTATACTTTATCTTTCATTGAGTTCTTTGCTCAAAATATGATAACAAGGTTAGTTAACAAACTTATTTAAAGATACTCTTGATAATGGTTTAGGCACTAAGTGAAGGTGCTAAATTTAATTAAAGAAAAAGGCAGAAAGGAAAAACTTCATTATTGAAGTCTAAATACACAATATTTAATCAAATTAATTCAATTAATTTGATACGAATGATCGCATTACGTAACCTAATTACCAAATGAACACTAGCTGGAATTTGGATTCTTCAGAGATTTGCATATAAATATGTTGTATAATATTAGTCAACTGCTTTATATATATCTATGGTGGTGTATTATATATCTTGAAGGGATCTGATTATTCCATAGATTAGGGATATAATTATTGACGACTAGTCACTACTGTTACTGCAATGAACAATGTGTTTCTTTGACCAGAAGATCTTCTACACGAGTTGACACTTGACAACAGATAAAAGGGTACATTCCTAATACAATTAATATATATAACACATGACACAGTTTAAGTCACGCTGATTGGCCCAAGCAGAAATGGAGCTGAAGGAGATGACTTATTTTGTTCCTGCAGGGTCTTTGCCTTGGGGGCTGCAAGAGTGAGATCCAGATTAAGAACTGCAGCTTGATGCTCTTCACCTGGTTGACTTTGATATGAGCAATTATCAAATGTTTCTTGCTTATATTCTGATGATTTGGTTACTTGTTGAAAGTAAGTTATACGCCCTAGCAACGACAAAGTGGCAGCATCATTATTCTTAACTTCACATTTAGACTCATCATTTTGATGAGCCGTAACTGAATTAGAACCTGCTTTGTTGCTACCAACCTGCCACAATAATTCAACGACAAAGGAAAAGGAAAAAAGAAAAGTGAATTACTTTTCAGTTTAAAGAGAAACATTTATCATTCATTCCTTGGGAAATTATCAGGTAGCTAATTAATAAAAGCAATATATAGTATATTAATTCATTGTTATATATGGATACCAAGTCAAAGAGACTTGAACGTCGCTTCTTCTTATCTATAGTTGCCAATCGAAGAAAGTACTTTTGAGCATGGCTTGCCACTTGTGTTGGGGTTCTTGTAGTCACAAAGTTTCTAGAGATTCCCCTCCAGTCACCCTTTCCCAGCTTCTCAAGTCCAACAAGGAATATTCTGTGTTCCTCTTCTGTCCATGGCACTCCTGTTAAGTATATAGCATTAAAAAAATGCATAACAACAATGTTAGATTATTTATAGGTATAAGCATAAAAAATGGAATGGTAGATATACTGGATAGGGATGAAGGAAAAGCACTACAACAATAATAATCAAAGATTTTCCAAAAAGTGAGGAAAAAGGACACTAGCTAGTGCATATATAATTTCTTTACTAATAATAATTTCAAATAATATATCAACAAATTCATATGGTATCTAAAAATAATGGGAAAAAAAAGAGCGATAGAAACTGCATATTTTGTACTGACACATATATATTGGGATAGATTGAAAAACAAAGATACCTTTCTTCCTCTCTTGGGCTCGAGCTAAGAGACCATCTGAGAGATACCCAAAAGAGGTTCGGTCAAAATTTTCATCAATGGTTAGTCTTGATGAAGAGAATGAGGAAGATGATGATGAGGGTAAGGAGTCCATGCTAAAGCTTTTCTTGATGCTAACAGAATTAGTACTGTCTAATTGCACGCCGAAGAGGCGAAGTCCAACGAAACTAGTAGTAGCCCTTCTCAAAGATGTGCAGGTCCTTGAGTTATGGCCTATGGTTCCACAATGTGAGCACTTCCTCCCCATTATTAATTATTCTCACTTCAACAACAAAGATTCTTTTCTCAGCCCACACACCCCTCAAATCAAAACCAAACTGTGATATGTGTGTGTGTGTGAGAGAGAGAGAGAGAGAGCAGAAAAAATGGATTGTCCTTAGATGGTATATATGATGATATGATGGAGAGTAAGGTGTGGGGTTAATGACAATGGAGTCACACCCACGGAAGTTTATTGGATGGATATAGTTTATTGTTGGATATTTTTATAAACATTTTCCTGTTTTGTTTTTTCTTTTCTTTTCTTTTTCTTTTTTTAAAAAAAATCATAAAGATAGGGATACCTTATCTTATTTTGAGCATTTATGTCCTCTGGGACTATAAAGGATACATACCAGAGTGATTAAGGGAACTGCATATATATCTATGGTTTAAATTTTTCATAAATATTTACTAAAGAACAATATTAATTATATGGTAGATCTAACTTACATATATGCATACATGTAATTAATTAATTACTTATATTTTTTAATTAGTTCCATGCATGTTGCATATACTAATTTATTCTTGTTCAACCTGGGAATATTGAATTAATGTGTAAAAACAAGACCGTCAGGAATTTCTCTCCATATGTAGGTCTATGTATGACTGGAGAAAAAAAAATATATATGATAGGAAAGGTGGACTTTGAAAGTTGTGTCCGTCAACTAAAATTTTCTTTCGAAAGAAGTTGCTAAACGTACATCAAATTCACATTGTTATTTAAATAACGTGAAGTGAACGTCATCAGAAAATTTCTGACTTTCCAGCTAAATCTATAGAAACCATATTTGTGGTAAACTACTAGGTTCGGGTGGTATGAATTGAATTCAGGTAGTAAAACACTAAAATGGCAGGGAGGTTTTTTTGCCTAATTATTTTGGTTTTATGTTGAAGAGTATTTAAACTTATTAATAGTATAATTTATTCATATATTTAGTATAAAATATTATTTTAATTAATTTATTAATAATAATATAGTGGAAATTCAATAGAATTATTAAGTTCGATTAATTTTTTCTTTTAATTTTTTTACACCAACTCATACACTACCACACACATTTTAACGTTTCTAGTCAATAGAAATTCATGGTTATACTGTTCAAAGTCAAAAGATCAAACCATTTTGTGGGGTGGCCTCTTTATTCAAACATTTGATAGTAGAGAAGTGGACTAATTTCTTTGCAAGATAGAAGGGTTATGATTATCGCTTAATGTTATTGGGATGCAATTTATTAACTTAGTCCTTGTAATGTTACTAATTAGATTTGCAAGAGATATAGAATGTGAAGCTTATTGTGTATTAGTTCAATTACAATTCAGTAACGTATCATGAGAGAATTCGAGTCGAAGTGTGACAGAAAATAATAAGGATTAATGTCTATTAGGTTTCTATGCATTCCACATGTATATTTATTATTATAATTATATATGTACTAATGTGTGGGTAACTACCCATATTTTTACCTTTATTTCTCTTAGATAAATTTCACATATATTTAATCGCGGCCAGTTCGAGTCAATTATACCATATTTAAAAGGAAAATATCAAATGAAGAATACCTTATTTTTAAAGTCTATCTGTCTATGCATAGAAAGAAGAAAGAGACGAAGAAAAAAAAATGATAGATATGGTAAATAAAATATGATAAGATTGAAGGAAGATAAAAAAAATTAAAAAATGATTAAAAATATATATGATAATAAATTAATAATAAGCCTCTTTAAAATTAAACAACATGCACGTCTGTTTTGCAATGGATACAGTACCCTTCGCCATAATTAGAATCACTCGATAAAAAAAGTGATGACTGATGAGGACATTCCTGTTGATCAACAGGAAAATATATCATTAAGTTTGCATACGACGACAGAAATTTTGGATAATTATCTTCATCAAGCTATCACAGTCCTACTAACCTAGCTAGTGATTTTAATATCATTATTATAGCGAGGCTAAGCTGTTAAAAATTTCAGTCCAGATCATGAATTAATAGTACAATTTGAGTTGAAGGCAAGTTGGAGGTTTCTTTAATCTTTCAATATCATATATGCGGCCATCTAAACCTGAGACTCATTTGGCATTATCATAGACAGGAATCTTCTTGAATATTGTTACGATGCTTAATTATTTTAGAGAACTTTACAACATATATTTCAAGTTCTTTCAAACTAATAAATATTATTTTTAATTAAAACGATTTTATGATTTAAATAATAAATTAATAGCTCACTCTAAAAATATTGATAATTATCATAATTTTGATAGAAATTTTATTGTCGAAATTATTATAATTTCTCATTTTCTCTCAAATCATGGTCTGAGTATTAATTAATATTCTTTAAATGGTGTATGTAGTTACTATATTTGTATATTTTTTGGGAACATAGTTACAATATATATATATATATATATATATATATATATATATATATATATAATTAACAAACTATTTTTCTCCACACAATATACTTTCTTTCGTATACCTTTTCATGTGTACTAAACATGCACGATACTTTATGTATTTTTAATGTAAACGATCTATATCTTGTTAGATTGATTTTAAAAAATGAAGCTTCGTTAACTGATTGGCTAATTAATTATAGGTATTAGTTTTATAATATGTAGTCGTAACCATTAATTAGTTCCACTCACACTCAAACGCCAAAAGGCATATGAAATTTGAGAGCAATATTTGGACACCAGTGCGCCACCAGAATGAGTTGCATCCATGTAACGAAGTGTTTAATCAAAATTAGTTCACGGTTTCTTGAAGTACAAATTAAGAGCACTTTTTACATTCCGCTTTCTTATCGAATACAATTAATATAGAATATAATTTTAGTGAAAGTACGATACTAATCCATTTGCATATATGTAGCTTGTGTTAAAATATTATTATACTATCCGATTCTGATCCGGCATGGTTGCATCTCCACCTCCTTTTACTCTAAACATATATTGGATTTGTAAAACGACAGAAGGTAAAGAACGGAGTAGGTTACTTCACAGGTCAAAATCAACCACGGATATAGAGAATTTACCTGAAAATTAATACTGATAAAGAATATTTAATATACCAAATGTTTTTAATTATTTAAAAAATAAATATTAAATATTTTTTTTATTTTTTATAATAAGTAGTTTTCTTTTTATTGAATATTTTTTTATTTTTATTTTCTTAACGTGCGCATACTCTTTGATTCAAGATATGTTTAGATGTGTTTCTTAATTAGTTAATGATAATTTAATCGGCACAGTTTATTTATTGTGTCTTTCTGCTCATTGCAAAAAAAAAATGTCATTAATTATTAACAAATAAAGATTTGGCATCAGACTAAATCTATTTGTATAACTATTGTTTAATGAAAATTAATCGATTATGTATAATGCTAACATTTGCTAGCAATGTATGTTAATTCTCTACATCAATATAGTTATTTGTTAATTTGATATATTATATTGTTCAAGTAGAGTCACGATGTTTATGTTAACATTTTAATTATCATTAAACAAATATTAGAATAATGTGCTCTAAAGTCTAATCCAACACTTAAAGTATTTTTTTTCCTAATATATTCAAACACTACTAAAAAAATGTCTTTTACTAAACATTTAAATATGGTTGTAAAAAAAATTATCGTCATTAGAATGATGGTGACAATTTTGTAAATACTGTCAACATTTCAAAGATGATTTTTACAAAATCACCTTAAAACATAAAAACAACAACGATTTTTAGAAAAATCATCATCATTTTGATGTATTTAAATATGATTCGTGAAAATTGTCTTTGAATTAAAAATAAAAAATGAATTCAACAACATTAGAATTATGATGGTTATGCTTAAATCCATTATTTTATTTTATTTTTAAAAAGACTAATTTCTAAGATAATTTCGAAACAAAATCATCTTAAAATTTATCCTTCAACGATGATTTTCAAATTCTAATAAAAAATATTAGCTTTGAATGATGTCAACTTCAAAGAAAATCACATAATCGTTGTTAAAAATCTTTAAAAATCGTCATAAAAATTCATTTTTTCAGTAGTGAAATCCTCTGATATTGGAAGGGATGAATTTTGACCTCCGTGATCTAAATATTTAAACCAAACAAATCCTTTTAAAGTGTTCTTCTTCACTTTCCCTCCCGATCATCATTACATTATCTAAAGTCGTCATTACCTTTCTCGTGTAAAATATGATAATTAAATAGCCAGTAATTAGTTACTTTTATCGATCATATATATCTGAGAAAATTATATATAGTACTGTGTCACTGTGCCACTCTAGCTGAAAAGATAGATTGCATCACTAAAATCGATCCAGTAGTAGAATAAAGGTTTTTCAACTGAATATCCAATGCACAAGAACTTCATTCTCCAAAAATAATTAATCCAATTAGCCAACAGCTGCATATATAAGATACTGCTAGGTAGAGTAGCCCTGCAACTTTTCACCAAATGATGGCAACACTTGGTGGAGGCGAAGGATCACGATAATATGTACTTTATGTTTGTTATATTGACAATCATTCAATTTTCTAATACATATGATTCCTCAAAGCGGCTTTCTAATTTTTCAAAGAGCTATTTTTCCGAGTAATCGCTTTCTTTAAAGTCAAAAGCAACATATATATATATATATATATATATATATATATATATATATATATATGTGGAAAATTAAGCAACAATGATTGTGCAAAAGAGGAAACTATGGGTCTTCTATTCGGCAGTCCATTTGCGCATTTCTTACAATATGTATTTTCATTGTTGCAATCATTTCAATAGTTTATACTTTATAGCTAGTGAGTTCATATGATATCGCCTAATATCAGTGAGCAATTATTAATCACCCTTGAATAGCATAATCATTGTTTAAGTGCGTAATTATCACTAAGATACCAATGAATTAATACTTAAAATGCACAGTGAGATTCATCTTTCTCTCTCTCTTTCTTCCTGTATAAACTATATTTGGACATTAATGATGTATGAGTACAATTAACCAAAAATGATATAAAAAAATGGTGCAAACACAACTCATCTTTGAAAAAAACAACATAAAAGAAGATTAATTATGAGCTAGGATGATAAACAATAAAAAAAAAATGTTGAATTTTATAACACAACTCACATCTTTGAAAATCATAAAAGAAGCTTATCAACAGTAAGTTTTTCTGTTTTAGCTAGGATAAACAATAAAAAAATTACTAACAAGTAAAACAAGACAAATTAAAAGTCGTGAGATAAAATAGACTACTGCAAATGACAGATTGAAAAACACTGTAGATAATTAACAAGTCCCCGCGTTCCTTATCATATATCTAACTCTCTATTTTAATTACAGCTCATTACAAATTGACAATTTATCTGCGATCGACCACATATCGATTAGTCTAAAATGAAAGATGGAAACAGCTCTGCATAATTGACTAGTGAAATTAACACAGAAATATAGAATGCATACGTTTCCATCTGTTTATTGTTTCCCAAAGATTCCTCATGTTTCAAGGATTCAAAATCAGTTATTTTCTTAATCTGTTAATTTGTCACTCTCTTCTATAAAATAACCAATTATTTGTGCCGGATTCAATCAATGGACTTCACTTGAGAATTATGGATGGTAGTGATTAATAAGTACTCCCCACGCGTGCAAAGTTGTCCAGAGTTACTTTTCAGTAAAAAAATTAAAATATATGTTTCTTTTTTGAGAGAAATTAAAATATATGTTTTCTTTTATCAAACGTATAAAATCTTATCTACAGCTTGGTATATATAGAGAATATATGTAAAAGAACCTAGCTAGAAAAGTATTTGACAAGAGAACTGAAATGGTTTGCAAGGCCAGGCCAGTTGTTATCAACGGGTTCTAGAACTTCATTTCACACATTGTCATAATCAAATAATTAAAAATAATATCTCTATTAGATCTGTAAGAGCAATCAATCGACCCAGTGATGCAGTGTACGGACATTTTCACAAATTAATTACACATCCTTTTCCGGCACCAACTTTGCTGTTTGAGTGTGGAAGAGCTAGTGAATTATCTGTTTTTTTAATCAGTTGTTCTCATATGTTCATTCTTTACAGAAATACCTGTCACATTCACACGTTAGGTTTATTGTGTGATTATCAACTATATGCTGTCTGTTCTCTATTCCATAGCTAGTAATTATCTTTGGAAGACAATGAATTTTTCCTTACACCTCTCAAATCTCACCAATCATCTTTTTCAATAAATTTACGTTGACGACTATAACCAAACCATAAACACGAAAAGGATATTCTCTCTTTACGTCGACATTTTGTACTTTGGGATTGAAAAACAATCACTCACACATTGTGATGCCACCCTCACCGCACCAGTCGACTGATCAGAATAGTTTCAAACTACGTACCGACACTACTTCAGCATCATACCAAAACTTGCATTGCAAACACTCTCACATCAGCTCTCAAACCACAAACAAGGAAGCAATATTGAAGCTTCGTAGGATTTGATGTATATAATTGAAATTATTTTCTTTTTAGTAATTCCCGTCTTAATTTATATATGGTTTCAGTTATATGCAATTGATTAACTCTCCAAGAATTGGTGGACTTTTTTTAGTGAGATTTGGGAGAGGTGTGTGTGTGGGGGGGGGGGGGGGGGGG